>PVHP010001781.1:0-100245 GCA_004024765.1 Zapus hudsonius | reverse complement strand
ATAAAATATTGTTTTTAGTAGTGACTGGATATTTTCCCTCTTTTCTGTGGGGTGTCATTTTGTAAAAGTTCTTCAACTGGAATTTTGAATTCTCTGTTATCCATATTGCAAATTACTTTCAGCTTAGGGTCAACCTTACTGCTCTGTTTTGGGCATGCCCATGTATACTTTATGGAGTTTATAAAAATGCATAAATTATCTTATTACTCTTTTCAGGTATGATTTTTCTTATAATTTTATGTTATTTTTTGAAAATATGCTAGAGGCCTTGGGCAGAAATTATGTCTAGGGTCCATATATGCTGACCTTGTTATAGTATTCATGTCCAGCTACCCACTTGTATCTGATTTTTAAATATCTTTATTATGAATAAGTATATACATTGTATGAGCAAATCTTGTGAATGTGTTACTTTTTCCCTGCTCTCTGTCCCCTATGCACTGGGGTTCTTTCTCGGTGCACATCCTGGATCTGTCCATAGGTTAGGGGGTTATGAAATGCACCAGAAGTAGCCAGTTTTTCTTTCCCCTTTTTTTTCCTTCCCTCTTGTGTATTGTTGCTGAGAGGAGCAATGTCTCTGGATATTCTCCCCCACAATGGCTCTTACATTCTTTCCACCCCCTCTTCTGCTCAGTTCCCTGATAGTGGGTGAGTTTTGAGTCTGCTTTATTGTTGAGATCTTAAGTGTCTCTGGGTCTTTGCCCTGGGTTGTTGTTGCAGTAAGCTTTCTAGTTGCTGCACAGAAAGAACCCAAACAAAAGTGGTTTGTAGAAGAATGGGTTTATTTGGCTTATGGACTCCAGGGGAGACTCCATCCTGGCAGAGAAAACGATGGCATGAGCAGAAGGCTGGACATCACCTCTGCCACAGCACTGCAAACAGCAGCAGGAAGCTGTGCCAAATACTAGCAAGGGGAATCTGGCTTATAACCCCATAAGCCCGCCCCCAACAACACAGCTTCATCGAGGTTGTAAAACCCAAACTGCCATCAGCTGAGGATCGATCTATCAGAACACATTCAATTGTTTGTGGGGGACACCTGTATCAAACCATGACAGTCCGCCCCTGGCCCCACAAACTAATAATCATACATGATGTAAATACAATGCATTCAGCTCAACTCTTAAGTCCCCACAGCTTTCAACTGAGCCATAATACCAGAAATAAACCCATAATGGCACAGAACATTCACAATGTAAAACATTAGGCACAGCAAAAACAGATTGACCAATACAAGATTTTAAACAAACAGGGTACCATCAATCTCTAACTCCAAGTTCAATGATTCTAACCAATAACACAAGTCTCTTGGAGATTCACTTCCGCCCCTCCAGCTCAGCTACTCACAGTCCAGGAAAACGTCATCCGGTGCTGGCAGCTCGCCTTGGCACCCATCCATAGTCCTGGAATTCTTTGTGTCTCCATTGCAACCCACAGTTCATCCTCATACAGGGCTCCATGCAGGTAACCTTGCACACCTGCTTCACATGCTGATGGCCACTTTTTCAAAAACAAAACTGTGTTGCAAATCCAATGACCCTCGTTTTCTAACCAATCTCCATTCCACAGAACCAGGTGGGCTACCAATTTGTTAATCCAGGGGGGATCAAAGCATTCGGCCCCTTAATTCAAAGAGTCTGCATTCTTCCTGTTGTTCCAATGCAAACCAGCTGGCCCAGTCTCAATGGTTGTAATCTCTCAAACAATTGCAGGTGAATGGGCAGCAGTTTCGACCCAAAGATCTTTCTTTCTGTGCCATCTCCATCTGCTCACACCAGTCCATCTTTACGTCAAGCAACTCTGCACAGGTTTCCAGGACACAGGCAGGCAGAATGCAGCAAGCCTCTCACTCAAACTGCTTCTGGCACAGTCCTGACAAAGTTCTTTCTTCCCCTCTTAAGCCAAACCTCACAGTCCATAGTTCTCATTACATTCGGGTCTTTCAACTCTGACCAGAATGATCCATGAAGCTGTACTCACAACACTGCAAGGCATCTCTTAGGCCGAGATTTCAAGTCCTTCCACATTCCTCCTGTAGATCACTTCCAGAAGACCAAAGCCACAAGATCAGGGTTCTAGCAGCAACATATGACCCCACATCCTGGTACCAAAACTGTTGCAGTCAGCTTTCTAGTTGCTGCACAGAAAGAACCCAAACAAAAGTGGTTTGTAGAGGAATGGTTTATTTGGTTTACGGACTCCAGTGGAGACTCCATCCTGGCAGGGAAAACGATGGCAAGAGCAGAGGGCTGGACATCACCTCTGCCACGGCACTGCAAACAGCGGCAGGAAGGTGTGCCAAATACTAGCAAGTGGAATCTGGCTTATAACCCCATAAGCCCGCCTCCAACAACACAGCTTCATCGAGGTTGTAAAACCAAACTGCCATCAGCTGAGAATCGATCTATCAGAACACATTCAATTGTTTGTGGAGGACACCTCTATCAAACCATGACAGTTGTGATGGGTATTGTTGGTGTCTGTCTCCACTGACCTTTCATGGGTTATCAGACTTGCTGTGGTGATTGGTCTCCTGTTTGTCTCATCACTTTCTCAAAGGTTTCATTTGGGGCCTGTGTGAAAGCTAGGTGTGGTTTGTCTCTTGCCAGGATGTCAGCCATCATCCAGTGTCTTGTTGTTGATATCCATTTGTCCAGTGATGGACATTTGGGTTGATTCCAGTTCCTTGCTATTATGAATTGAGCTGCTATAAACAAGGTTGAGCAAATGTCTTTGTACTTCAGAAAAGAAACTTGGGGGTAGATTCCCAGTAGAGGGATTACTGGGTCCACCAGTAGCTCTATATCCATCCTGTTCAGGAAACTCCACACTGCTTTCCTTAGTGGTTGTACAAGTTTGTATTACCACCAGCAGTGAATGAGGGTCCCTTTTTACCCACATCCTCACCAGCATTTACTGTTAGTTGATTTTTTAATGATTGCCATTCTGACTGGAGTTAGATGGAATCTCATTGTTGTTTTGATTTGCATTTCTCTGATGATTAATGACATTGAACATTTTCTCAAATGGGTGTTTGCCATTTGTATTTCTTCTCCTGTGAATTCCCTGTTGAGTTCTGTTCCCCATTTTGTGAGAGGGCTGTTTGATGGTTATTTTTTATTTTTTTTAGTTCTTTGTACGTTCTAGATATTAGACCTCTATCTGTATTGTAGTTGGCAAAGATCAACTCCCAGTTTGATGGTGGTCTATTGGCTTTGAGTATGGTATGTTTGTCTGTACAGAAGCTTTTTAGCTTGATGAGACCTCCATTGGTTAAGTGATTTTTGCACTTCCTGGGCTATTGGAGGTTTGTTCAGGAAGTTTTTCCAAATTCGAATCTCCTAGAGAATTCCCTCAATTTTTTCTTTCAGGGTTTTCAGAGTTTCAGGTCTTAAGCTGAAGTCTTTGATCCATTTGGAGTTGATTTTTGTGTATGGTGAGAGGAGAGGGTCTAGTTTCATTTTCTTGCAAGCTTGTATCCAATTTTTCCAGCACCATTTGTTAAAGATGCTATCTTTACACCAGTTAACATTGTTGGTGTCTTTGTCGAATATGAAGTAACTATAGTTGCTTGAGCTTAGGGCAGGGTCTTAAATTCTGTTCCATTGGTTTATCTGTCTATTTTTGTGCCAGGACCATGCTGTTTTATGATGACTTTTAATATATCTTTAGGTTGTGTATGGTGATACCACTTGACATGCTTCTTTTACTAAGGATGGCTTTGGATATTTGAGGCCTTTTGCCATTCCAAATAAATTTTGAGATTATTTTTTCTGCCTGAAAAGAATGAAGCTGGTATTTTTATTGGTATTGCGTTCTGTATATAGCTTTTGGAAGTATTGCCATTTTCACGATATTAATTCTACCTATCCAGGAGCATGGGGGATCTTTATGTCTTTTCATGCCATCCTCAATTTCCTTATTGAGCATTTTTATGTTTTCATTATACAAGTCTTTTACCTCCTTGGTTAGTGCTATTCCAAGGTATTTAATTTTATTTGTGGCTATTGAAAATGAGCAGTGGTGAGAGTGGGCACCCCTTTCTTGTTCCTGAATATAGTGGGAACTCCTTGAGTCTTTCCCCATTGAGTATATTTGGGCTTTAGGAGTTTTGTATATGGCCTTATTTATGTTGAGGTATAGGCACTCTATTCCAAGTCTTTCAAGTATTTTGATCATGAAGTGGTGTTGGATTTTGTCAAACGCTTTCTCTGTATCTGTTGAGATGACCATGTGGTTTTTGTAGCTAAGTTTATTAATGTGGTGGATTAATTTGATTGATTTCTGTATGTTGAACCAACTTTGCATCCCTGCGTTGAAGCCAACCTGGTCAAGGTGGATAACACTTTTCATATGTTGTTCAATTGAGTTTGCAAGGATTTATTCAGAATTTTTGCATCTATGTTCATCAGGGATATAGGCCTATAGTTTTCCTTTTTGGATTTATCTTTGTTTGGTTTTGGTATTAGAGCCATGCAAGATTCATAAAGGGAATTTGGAAGTATTCCCTATTCTCCAATTACTCTAAAAATCTTCAGAAAGAGTGATTTGATTTCTGTGATGAAGGTTTGGTAGAATTCGGCTGAGAATCCATCAGGACCTGGACTTTTCCTTCTGTGGAGGTTGTTAACTACATTGTTGATTTTGATCAATATAGTAGGTTTATTTGATCCTGAGTCATTTTGAAAATCCATTTTATTCATTCAATCTTTATTCCATTGAAAAGATCCACTATTTTCTGGCTCACCTCTTTTTGGTGTGTGTTTCTTTCTTCTTCATTTCCATCCAACAAACAAATAAAGAGAGCTAAACAAAATTTCCAATGGTTCTCAGGGAGATCATTCTATTCAGTATGTATCAGGTACTGTTTATGATGCATTTGTCTGCATGGTGAGTCTTCTAATGGTTCAGGTGCCAAACAGCATCTTCCAAAGGATATAACAACACATTAGGAAGATTATGTTCTATGTTCCATTTTGGGAGGGAGAGTTCAGCTCAAGTGTTACTTACTGCAAGAGGTCCAAGAGTGTAATACTCACCTGCAATGACCTGTGACCCCATTAGATTTTAAGAATATGGAGTCCTGTGGTGTTTGAAACCCACTGCTTTATGTGTGTCAAATGCTTCATCTCTAGCTGGTGGAAGTTTGGGAGGTGGAGTCTTGCTGGAGGAGGTGTGTTGTTAGCTATAGGCTTTGATGTGTTAAAGTCCAGCTTCTCCCTTCTCAGGGTTTCGCTCACTCTAGCTGCTGTTTTCCATCTGCTGTGACAACTTGTGATGCCCAGCCGTCCTTTCTTTCCCTGATGTGATTAAACTTGCCCTTGAGACTATAGGCCAAAATGAACCCTTTCTTCCCATCAGATGCTTTTGGTTGGGATGTTTCATAAATTCCTCACACAACAGGCCTCTTTGTTTAATGAATGTGCAATAAGTATATTTAGAACATTTAGCTAACTCAAAAAATTATTGAATAATTTGCTTATCCTAAAACAAATTAACAAGTTTGGAGACTGTGTTGTTCTGTTATGACAGCCTTTACAATCCAACATACACAGCCAGAAATCAGCCCAGCTCCAACCAGCCTTGTGACTTGTGCGGTAAATAAAGGTGTGGTGTTCTGTGCTTGTTTCATTATTACTGCACCCAGTTAACTAATAGTAACTAGCTTCTTTGAGCCTTAGTTTTCTTTTTCAATAAATAGGTCTCTTAAATGTTTCTTAGTTGGATTGGAGGAATCAAAAACAAGCCAAAGTTTCATTTGTAACTTGGTAACAGGTGAAAGTAAGTTTTGTTGTCAACTTAATCTTTTTAATTACCTTGGATGGATCTCTGATGCTCACAGGCAGGCAGGGGGCAAGATGTAAGGAAGCTGGGGGAAGCTAGAAATGAACATCCCTTCCAGGGAGGGCAGTACAGGAAGGGAATTCCAGAGACTCAGGAAGCCAACAAGTCTGGGATAGGGTTGCACGACCCCACCCTAGAGCTATATAAAGGAGAAAGTAATCTTCCCCTCACCCACCTGCTTTGCCTGTTTTGTTGTGTGTGTGGTGCTGGTGATGGTTTTTCTCTCTCTGCTTGGACCTGTGAAAGGGGGCGATCTCTTTCTCCATTATGGAACTTCTCCTGGATCTGTAGCATCAATAAATCCTTTCCTTCCATAGCTGTGCCTGGTTTGGAGATTCATCCCAGCAGAGTTTGGCTGACTACTACAGCTAGTGTCAGTTATCCTATAGAAAGTCATAGAACAAATGAAAAATGGGAGAAGGGAAATATCTATCTCCAGCAAGACTGTAGGAAACAGAGACTGTTATGAGAAGCGGATGGGGTGTGGCTCCGTCATTTGACATGCAAACACAAGACCCAAGTTCAGAGTTCCAGAGACTCAAGAAGGTTAACCAGTGTGTTGGGGACAGGGAGGATGGAAATGTGATACCAACACAACATTTGTCCATACAATATATCTAATTTTGAATATTAAAGGTATATATTTTAAAAAAAAGAAGCCAACATGTCTTGGATAGGGTTGCAAGACCCCACCCTAAGACTATATAAAGGATAAAGAAATCTTACCCACCCACCTTCTCTGCCTGTTCTGTTGTCTGTGTGTGGTTTCCGAAAGAAACCTGAAAGCTTACCTACTTGAGTTAAGCTAGTTCTTTCTTACTATCCTCATAGAGTTGAAAACATAAGAAAGTTACTAATTCAGATACATTGTGGTAGTTTGAATAATGTCCCCCAAAAGAATTAAGGATTTATTAAAATTATTAATTGTCTCCAGGCTTCTGGCTGGAGGAAATGCCACTTTGGCCTAGCCTCCTGGGGACTGACCCTTTCTAATTTGGATATAAAATAGTAAGGATCAATATGCAAAAGAAGAGCCAGAACCCTGGTCTGGAGATCTGCATTTTGTGAATCACAGTGTGTTACAGTGGGCTTGCTTGGTGCTGGTGCTGGGCTTCTGTCTCTGTCTCTGCTTGGATCTGTGAAAAGGGGCCAGCTTTTTTTCCTTAACTTCCCCTAGATCTGTTCAATAAATTTTCCTCCCCAAATCGTGCCTGGTTTGAAGATTCATCCCAGCGGCATGTGGCTGACTACGACATACATATTCTACTTCCACCATGTCTGGGCCAAGGTTCTGTATTACCAGGAAGGAACAGCACCATACTGCACTTAGGAAGAATGATGATCATGCATGAAGCAACAGAGAGCTGGAGAGGTGCTGGGAAACCAACTTTCCTGCTTAAGGACCACCAGTGAGGTCCAGGTACACTCAGGAAGTAACAAACAATGGTAAATTTGGGGAGCAGACATATTCCTTGAGAGGCGCTGCATGGATGTACAAAGGCAGTCTGGAAAGTACATGGTTATGCTCAGAAGTAATTGGCTGGGTGGCCCAATGATCCTGTGACTAGGAGGAGAAGAGGTGGGAACAGTGTGTGTCCCCAGCCTCTACAGAGTTTTGTGAAGAATCCGGAGTGGAGGGTACATGCAATGACGGGAAGCGGCCACGAGAGGGATGTATTTGCTAGAAAACCAGTAACCTGAAAAACCCTTCAGATGGATTTCCCCTGAAATTCTGTAAGGTCTCAAGAAATGAGGGTTGAAATTTTCCAATGAAATATAAACTGAGAAACACTGTTACTAAATCTCTACATGACAGGCTGCCAGTTCAGCCACAAAATGACCACAATAGTTGGCAATAATCAACAGTTATTACTCTTAGCCCATGGGTTTTCTCGAGAATCCATGGCAGGGTCTTAGAGGTCTAACAAAGTCTCTTAGCTCTCTCCTTCACTCGTCAGTTGAGAGAATCTTCTTATCCCTTCCACGCTGCATGGGAGCATGCTCAGTTACTGTGTGAAAAACTTGAAAGGAGACAGACCTAATGTCTAATGTCCTTTTGGGGATGTTTTAAAAGTGAATCTTTATGATGAATTCAAACTATAATTTCATTTTAGCTCACCTTTTAGGATAGGGTTCAAGTTTCAGCTTTGCACTAGCAGCATGAGTTTGGATCAATGGAGTTACTCTTAGCCCTCTGGAATATTTACTTACCACAGGGAGATGCTGTGAGCATTAAATTGGAATGGCTCATGAGAAGCACCAGCACATAATGTGAACTCAACAGACTTTTCCTCCATGCTTTTCAGTATTTCACTATTGAATTATGCATCATTTAATTACTAAATTATATCATTATTTAATAATTATTTATTTTTGCTGTTTGAGACAAGGTCTTGCTGTGTAGCCCAGCCTAGCTTTGAACTCAACTCAATAGCATCCTTCCTCTGTCTCACCATTTCTGATATCTCAGAGATATGCCACCATACTTATTTCTTTGACTTATTTCTGAGTTTTTGAAAGAAAATCTATCAATGGAAATCTTTACATCGTTTATGTAATTGGAAAACAGCATCACTTTCAACAAATATCATCTGACTATAAAATAAGCATTAAAATAAGTCAAGTTATTTAATAATGACACATAAATAACCCATGGATCAATATATTACAGATCTGCATAAGCTTTGCCAGCCCTTAATAGCCCATCATTGTAATAAATAGATAATAAGCAATTAGTGATTTCAATAATCTCAAAAAGGATAAACATACTTGGAGTTGTTAATTTAACATAAAACCTCAGCCTCATCATTCCTTGATAACTTATTTGTCTGCTTTTCCATACACTCCTGTCTGTTCAATTCTGCCCATTCCCTTAATTTAAAAATGGCTCTTCAAACTCTATCTCTGGCGAATGATCGAAGTAAACTATCAGCTGTTGGATTTCCTTCACCTCCTTTTGTTTCTTTCTAAGCTGACAGCCATTTTTGTGGTACAGGGTCATTGTTTTGTGGTCTCAGGTAGACAGATGTCTCCATATGTGTTAACAGAGACCCTCGAGTTGTGCTGTTGGCCCTTTGCTCTCCTGGGGTGGGTACAGACTGTTTGCCTGTAGCTTCTAGACCTAGCATTAGACTTTCTCTGACCCAGGCCCTTGTGGTTGCACCTGCCTTCTACACATCTCTGCCTTTCTTTCTCTGCTGTCTGGAAAGGACAGCTTCCCCCGCATTTTCCTCCAGGCCAGACAGATTAGGGCTTCTTTTGCAAAATGCTATCATCAGCCTGACTTAGCTCTCCATAAGCTAAAGATGGAACTTTGGCACTAAATTCTAGTTTTGATATAGAATCAACATTATTTCTTCCTTTCACTTACAAGCTTTGCTATAAGGGCTAACAAATATCTCCTTGGCAGAAGGAAGAAAGTGCAAAAACGATGAAAGGAAAATGCTATACATCAAATAAACATTACATGCTTTTTTCTTAACAGCTTAAATGGAGTAGGTGTGCAGGATGCTAGTTACATGCATTATAGGGGATATTGCAGTGACTCGTCTTCGTCAGGCACATGCTGCTGGGATGAATCTTCAAGCCAGGCACAATTTGGGGGAGGAAAGTATTTCTTGAAAGTACAGTTTGAGGAGAAGTTCTGTAACAGCAAAAGAGGCGGGCTCACTTTCACAGGTCCAAGCAGAGAGAAAAACCCATCACCTACACCATGCACACAGAACAGGGAACAGGCAGGAGGGAGGGCCAAAGAGAATTTCTTCCCCTTTATATAGCCTTTGGGGACTTGCAACCCTATCCCAGACTTAATGGCTTCCTGAGTCTCTGGAATTTCCTTCCTGCACTGCCCACACAGGAAAGGGTGTTTACGTCTAGCTGCTTTGAGCTTCCTTACATCCTATTGAGAGGCTGCCTTCCTGTGAACATCCTCAGAGACCCACCCAAGATTACGTGAAAGGTCAAGTTGACAACCAAACTTAACCATTACACTCCTCTTTGGAGAAAAACAAAATAACAATCCATAATAATGTTAATAGCATTCATGACCTTCAAATTAGGCTTTCCACATGGAGCTCATGTGGAATATATTTTTAAACCAGTTTATTCAGCCTAAACCTATTTTGAATATAATATTTCATCCTAGGCCAAGACAGTGTTTATTGCATGGAACCCAGGAAACAAGATTCTCCCATGTTTAAGAATAGCTTGATGCTCATACTTCTACCACTGCAGCACAGACTGAACCACCCTTTTCCACCTCTACCAGAAAGCCCCCTTCCTGACCCAAAATGTTCTTAGTAAGTTTCATTAGGCAACTGTGTAGGAGAAGTCATGGTTTCAGGGAGCTATTGTGTGATACTCATGGGCCCGGAGTGGCTCCTATACCACAGCAGTCAGCGTGTCTCTGACCCCAGAGGACACTTAGCAATGTCTGGAGACAGGCTGGTTTTCATGATTAGAAATGTGCTTGCCATCAAACGGGTAGAGGCCAGAGATGTGCCAAGCATCCTACAAGAAGTGAGACAGGCCCAGCAAAGACAGCATGATCATGGCTGAGAGATTCTATCAGCTCCAGGGGAAGGCTAAGGAAGAAATGGTCCAGCCACTGACAGGCAGAATCACTCTGGTTGCTTTTTCTGTTTCATCTCAGTTCTCTGTCTGTAAGTGAACCTTGAAGTCTTGTCTAAAATCTATCCAAGACTAGAGAGAGTCAATGAGCTAATGCACAAATATGTACACGAGTGGATCCTGAATGAAGGCAACATTGCTTAAGTATTCTTTCCGGAAGGACTTATTAATAGGAGAAATCTGGAGAGAACAAGGAAGGGTCCAGGAGAGAAACGGAATTAGAACCAATTATAATCACTAAAGGATATTAAAACATCTGACATTTTTTCAGTAAATCTCAGTGTCACTATTAATTTATCTCCTAGCTTTAATAAGAATAACAGGGTTTGTAAAGCACCTTCCATGCTTTCCCATACCCCAACACTCAAAAATTTCTACTCAGCCTGCAGCATATTCAAAGTGTGTGATGTCTTTCTGAGCTGTGGCCATTGTGGTTAAGGAGAAGTGAGGTCCTCATCATCACATTCATCCAGTCACACTGTGCTGTAGAAAACCACCTTCCTCCAAGATACCAGCTTGGCTTTATGTCCCATTGTTGGTCATCACTGCATCCACCTAGTTAGTAAATCACTTTACTACAGAGCCTTTCGAAGCTCTGTGTCCTAGGTGCCCTAGGTTTAAAAACACCTGCTTTGGCATTCTACTTTACACACACGAGCTCTGGAGGATCTGAGTGCAGGTGTTTGAGCTTGCATGGAAAGTGTTTGATCTACTGAGCCATATTCTCAGTCATTTGAAGAGAATTTGAAAGTGAGTGTGAAAACGAATTGATGATCTAAGGGAAGGATTCTAGCCCCTGACTCTAGTTAGCACAACTGAGTGCTCCTCCATGAGGGAACTCATTTAGACTTTTGGAGACAGAGACTTATTTCATGGGGTTATATGGGAAAGAATCAGTTTTCAATTCATCTTAATTTCACCAGAAAAGACCTTCTAGCAAAAGCCATACTTCATTTTTTTTTATTTAGCTAAAACCAAATAATAGTTGATACTGAGTAGAAAATAAAAGCCATGTAGAATGTATTTCTCTAAATCAAAATTCATTCTTCATCTGAAGCCTATAGGTTGTAAATCAAGAATAAAACCCATGTCAGTAACCCCAAGAAAATCTGTACACACCCACAAGAGCTGCACATCTGAAACAGAAGCCTGAAAGGCGAGCCTGCATAAATCAAATCTCTAAATCAAAGGGAGGAAGAATGATTTTTCTTATCCTATAGAGCAGGAGAAACCAACACTCTAAACCTCTCTATGCAGATAAAAGTTCTGGTTTTTATATACTTGGATATATTTATGTGTGGAGGAAGCACAGTCTGAAATTAAGCAAGAAGAATGAAATATTGTAATGACCACTCCAGAGAAACAACCCAGCAAGTAGTTCCACAGTTGGGTCGTTAACTGGAACATTTGAGAAAACACACTGTTAGCATTCAGTTGCCTTTGCCAAGGGGTAGCAGGGGGTGAAACACAGGCTGTCCCAATCCATAAAAGGTGGTCTTCAAATCAGCTGCCCAGCAGTTGAGAAGAGAAAGGTCCCCTGCAGGCTTGGCATGAAGGTACTTTTCCTGATTGATTTGAATGTCCACATTGCAAGAGCCATCTAAGTATTGGCTATCACTACCTGGCTCTGAGACTGGAACTCTGCAGTCCCTAGGAGGCTTTAGTGTTTCGGAATGTTAATGTTACCTTTAGAATGCAATTTTCCCTCCATTTGGAGAATTTCTTAAATTTAATTTACTTCCTGGTGTTTTCAAAATCCCCTTATTAAGACAGCCAGAAACTCAGACCATTCAGGTTTACTGATTCAATGTTAAAAGCCACGTGCACAGAGAACGATTTTGTTTTGGTAAAAGGCACCATATAAGCCGACAATATTGGTTAGCTAGTTTTCTTTAATTGGACATTTTAAAAGGAGTTTTGGTATTTCCATGTGATGTGTAGTAGGAGGCAGGGTTCCTATTAAATGCTTTCCATGTTGTATATAACTTCTCAGTTCTGTACAGAACATTTTCTAATTTTACATAAAAATCCTGATACATCAACATGAAGGGACACTTCCCTGTAATGCATACAGAACTTCTGTGGCTGCAGGGTTGTTTACCTATGTGAAGGAGATGGTTGAGTATGCACCTTCCATATACACTGGAACTTAGACAGAGGAAGATCACAGAGATCCCTCTGTGTCCAATAACCACTTGCAGCTGGAAAATAATTCTTGATTTGTATTGAGGCAGAACACTCAATAAGCACTCTAGAAACCTTCTGAAACCCCCTGCCTTGCACCTTTTTTTGAGACCTCTAAATTTCCCAGAGTGCATAAAGGAGCTACCCATCTTAATGGAGGCATCCTAGGGCCAACCATTGTCCTTAGGAGCTAGAAATATACCAACTAATAGAACAGACAAGTTTACACCAAATCAATCTAATTTCCTGATCAAATGACATTGGGCTGAATGTTTCCTTAATGATCCTCTGTTCATGGGAAAAATTTTAAAAAACTCACAGGGGTTCATTGGACACCCTCTCACCCCCAATGTTCAATAGACTTTTTCATTTACTGAATTATAAATGCACTAATGTTATTTATGCTAAGATAATAATGATATGAAATGATGGCATTTTATAGTCAAAGCTTGGGAAGAGTGATTTGAAAAGGAGACTGTTAGGATTGGCCCATGACTTTCAAATGTGGCCAACAGCTTCTTCATTCCCTGGAGACTGATTAGAAGCAAAATGACCAGCTCAACCTCAGACCTAGTAAGTCGGAAACTCTGCATTTGGCACCAAACTTCTATGCTTTAAAAGGCCCATGGGTGTCTGGATTCTGTCTAGTGTTTGAGAACCACAGATGTGGATCAATGGTGAAGATTATTGCACTTAAAATTTTTTACTGTGTTATTTTACAAACCTTTCAGGGTTACAGAAATGAGAGACCTATGTAATATCCAAGGCAGATCTACCCAGGTAGAGTAGAATTGGTGGTTTAGCCAATCATGTGAATGCTTTTGGTTCAGAAAGTTGCTCTTTATGACTCAATAACACTTGCTTCACAGTCATTGGTCAACCTGGACCCAAGATAGAAGCATATCTCTTCATGAGTGGTGGTGTTGTTTTGTCAGGCTGGGAAGGCTAGACTCATCTCAGGTGGATCAAGACTGAAATAAGGAAACCTGATCCTTCTCCCCCTGTGGATGAAACTGCTGCTGGTGGAGAAGGGTGGGGGACACAGTGCCTCTGACCCAGAAGTTACAGGCAATTCAGAATTCCTTCTATGAGCAGAAGCACTATGTGCCCCAGGCTGTATGCAAGCCAGTGCTGAATAACCATCCAAAGGACATGCTAATGGGATAGCTTGTCAGGGAACATCACAAACTTGGGCAGAGTTTGTTAAGATTTAAGCCATATGAACTTGATATATCCGTAGGAAAATCCATGGCGTGTTTGAGTGAGTTCTGCAGCAGGAGTGAAGGTTGGCCTGCTGGGTTCTGATGGGAATGTTCTTTGGATAACATCCCTTGGCTGAGAAGGAACCCTCATAGGTTGTCCAGCAGGGGTGCGCTAAGATGAAGACGGAGGTTGAAGGTGTCAAGATAAAAAATTGTCTTTATTTTACTTCTACATTGCATTGGGTCAATCTAGACTTCCTAAAGCAGTCATGAGTCACTCAGGCTCTGAAATGGGTCCATTTGTCAGGCAAGAGGAAAGGTGACAACAGCTAAGAGAATGTACAACAGCAGGCATCCCAGCCAGAACCTGGCCCAGCACGAGAATGCACACGTGGACCATCCATCACCATCAACATCTGTGGAGACAGTTATTCTATCTAGGAGGACACATCGCTCTTGAAGGAAGTGTGGACTCTGGGGAGGCTGGAGTGCCCAGCCTCCAGCTTCAGAGTGATTGATAGTCTTGGGCCCCCAGCACGACTATGCAATGTGGCTGCGAGGCCTGGAGGTCAGTGGGCCTAACTTCTCAGCCAGCAATAAAGAAGCACAGGCCTCTAAAACACAAGAAAATCTGCTGTGGCACTTCCCAGGCTCTCCTTGAAAATGAAGTCAGTGTGGGGACCTTCTTAATGTCAGTGTTTACTATAAACAAAGTACACACTAGGCTTCTGCTCAGTTAATGTTTGTTGAATGAAAGTCTGAGTTAAGAGTTGGCAGGCATGCCGACCCCAACCCACTGCTGTTAGTGCATAAACTAGAACATTTATGTACCAGAAGTGTCCTTAGATGCTGTCTAATCAAGATACTCCTTGGGATGATGGGGACATTGAAGATCAGAAGGAGCAACCAAGTTTCACATTAGTGTTGTGCTAATGAGTTTTTGCCTCCTGTAGACACACACTTCTGAAGGATGTTGTCAAAGAAGATCAGTAAGAATTGCCTCTTGGGGCTGAGGATATGGGTCATTTGGTCAATGTGCTGGTAGTCCTAGTATAAGGACCTGAAATTGAATCCCCAGAACCCACATAAATGGTGGGTGTGGTGATGCACACCTGTAATCTCAGCACTGAGGAGGTGGAGATAGAAGGATCCCTGAGGAATGTTGGCTAGCTAGACTAGACAAATTGGTGAACTCTAGGTTCAGTAAGAGAGCCTGTCTCAACAAAATAATGTGGAGAGTGTTTGGAAGGAGACATGTGACTTTGATCTCTAGTTCTATCTCTCTTCTCTCTCTCTCTCATACACACACATTACAGCTACACACAAATGAGCACACATACACACCTGTATACCACATGTACATGTGCAAAAATATAGAAATGACCTTTTTAGATCTCTGTATAGTCATCAGATTACCAATAAAATTGTCTGTGAATATCCTATCAAAGCCCATAACCTTCAGGCTCCCTGACTGGCACCTCACAGTGGGATGTTTTTACCTCCTTTCCCTGACTTTCTCTTTTTCATTTCTCTCTATACTACTTATCAATATTTGATATACCAAACTGCTTATATTTCTATTGTCTATGCAAGCTCCAAAGAATGTGATTCCCGCAAAGGCAGAGCCTTGGATCATTTTAGTCTCTGTTCTATCTCTATAACTCATAACATACTTGATATATAGCAGGCATTGGGTGCGCACTTTCTCAGTGAATGAAGAAACGAAATCTATTTTTCCAGAGAGCTAATCATTCCTTAGAAATGGTGATTTATTTGATTAATGACAGTGATGACACCATCACAATGATTCCTAGAGGTAGGAGGCTGTGGCCAAGAGCCTTTCAGCTGCAGGCATGAGGAGAGCACTGGCCCTTGTGTCCAGTCAGAGCAAGCCCAAGCATTGTCAGATGATAATTTTACTTGTGTGTCTTAGTGGAGACAGTCCTGAGAACAGAAATGCATCTCTTACTGAAAGCGTAGCACATGGTACAGGGGCAGCCAACGTGTAGAACCATATTGTCCAGTAGAAAGTTCTATAGTGAAGGAGTGCTCTCAGTTTCTGGTCATGAGTATCTATAATGCCCTTGAAATGTGACTACTGCAGTATGTGAACTGAATGCTTAATTTTATTTCATTGCAATTGATTTTAAATTAAGTTTGAATAGCCACTGATGGCTAATGACTTCTATGCTAAACAGTACAGCTCTGGATTGAAAATATGATTATTCAATAGATGAGTACAATTTATTTAATTGAATATGTTCATAATCTATAAGCCAAAAACCTCTGTAATTGGGAGAATAATTGAAAGATCAAGAAATAAGTAAAAACTATGAACTGTTGCTGATGTAAAATAATTTCCTATTTCCATTTCCAAGCATACACTGTGATTTATGTTTCTACTTCTGGAATAATCAATACAAATGAACCACCATGATTATTTTTATATAGTTCACTGCAGCCAGTGATGGATTTCCAAGGACTCTGTAGATTCTTCTGAATTATGATTCTTATGAATGCTGAATGCTGCATTTGTAAAAATACTACTTATTTCATCATCCTAATGTATATTGTTAAACATGTATTTAATATATAATTAGTTTTTGTTAATATAAACAAAAGTGAAATACATATTCTTTTACATAAATCTTTATATTTATGCTTCTTTGGGTTAAAATAACCCAAATGGAATAAAGAACTTGAATGTGAGCAAACCTTCCAATATCGGGTTACATGGCTTTGACAAGAGTCTCCCACAAGGTTCTTTGATGGGATTGTCAGAGGGTTTGACATAGAGCTCCTGTGTGTGCTGGCCCTTTAAAAGCTATGGTAGGAAATCTTAAATCATCCCTTTAGTACTTACCGAGAGATTCTTTCTTCATATGCAGGCGCAGCTAAAGAGAGGATGTTATGGCATCGACTGATGTGGTGTCTAAAGTGGCTTTAGCTGCCACCAAACTGTATTCAGCAGAAAAGGTTAGACCCTGGGCAAGGCATTTATAAAGCTCAAGATCACTTTCACCTATTGGAAATCAGTCCATGGCCACACCTGACAACAGAGGAAACAATTATTGATTCCTATGAAGCCTTCTCCCAAATGTTCTACTGAGGGTTCCTCCACTTACCTCTGCACCTCTGCCCTTGCCATCCTTCATCCTAAATCATCTCATGCTTGGATCATTGTAGTGTCAGGCAAGTGATCTTTTTCCCATCTCCTAACCCATTCTCTACTCCTAGAGCCAGAGAGAGACACTGGAAATGAACGTTTCCTCCCAAGACTTTTGCTAAATTTTTAAATGTGAAAAAGAAAAAAAATTTAAAGCCCAACACCTTTTATTGAATTTCAGGACCTTTTTAAAAACTCCATCTAATTCTATAGCCTCATATTCTTCAGATTTCTGGGATATCGCCATGTTGGCTCATGCTTGGTTTGTTAAGGTGGAAGAAATGGGAGGTAAGTCTTTAACAGCTAACTTCCCTGGGATGTGAGTTACGAAGAACACACATGTGTTTTCTATCATGCTAAAGAAATTCAACATTTGTCCTCCTATCAAGCAAACATGGAACCTACCTATTTGAGACCTGTGATTTCCTTGGACTACCAAGATAAAGAATTTTATTTTGAGGGCTTTTAAAATATTTTTTATTTTATTTGCAAGCAGAGAGAGACATTGAGAATGGTTTTGCCAGGGCCTTCAGCCTTTGCAAACAGACTCCAGATGCATGTGTCATTTTGTGCATCTGGCTTTATGTGGGCACTGGGGAATTGGACCCTGGTTGTTAGGCTTCGTAGGCAAGCACCTTAACCACTCTCCAGCCCTTTAGGGCTTTTTAGAATTTGGGTAGACATGCCCCATCACAGTTCATTCCTGAGACCTGACTCATTTGCTGCATGATCCACTCTTACTGATAACAGAATAGACTTTGAGGTATATTGATTTCTTTTTTCAATTCAGCATTCTAAATTTAATCCAGGAAAGAGGATTTAACTGGGAATCATGTCAGTCTCAAGGGTACTTATTCTCACAAATGATTTTGGATAAATAACTACTCTTCTTTAAGTCTCTATTTCCCAATTGGTAAAACATAGGTGTTGAACCAGGATGTACTTATGGTTATAAGAACATCACAAGAACACTATAAAAACATCAATTAATTTATCCAATGTTTATTTTTCAGTCTGTAGTATGTGTCCTGATTGATTTTCTGTGATGACAGTACTTGTTACAAAGGATAGACAATGAGCCTGTGCTAATGAAAATTATATTTCTATGGCTGGAGAGATGATTCCGGATTTAAAGGTGCTTCCTTACAAATCTTGACAACCTGGGCTCTATTCCCCAGTACCCATGTAAAACTAGACAGATGCACAAAGCATCTGGCACATGTGTCTACAGTTCATTTGCAGCAGCAGGAGGCCATGGTGTGCTGATTTTCTCTCTCTTTCACCCTCTTAAATAAAAAATATTTAAAAATTATTGTTTTGGCTAAAAATCCAGTAGTCAGATGAGCTTGCATGCACATAAACAATGTAGAACCTGGTGATGAGTATATAGAGAATTACTAGAGAATGATGTGATGAGTGGAAAAGCTTTCTCTGAATCACATTTATACCAACAGACTGACTTTCCAAGGTCAGGCAAAAAATATTCCATATAGAAAGACATGAGGAGCAAGAAGTGTGGTACATTTCATGCAATGAAAGGGATCTGAAGAGTGAACTGAGATGATTGATTGACAGTGATCCTACAGGACATAGAGGGCCCGAGCATGGTCATATCATGTAGGTTATTTACACCTGGATGAGAGTTTTATCCTTTGTGCAATTGAAGTCCCTAAAGGACTTGTAGCTTGGGGTAAACAGGTATTATTTGATTTAAAAATACCACTTTTAGAATTGTATGGAGTATAAGTTATATGAAGTTAGAAAAGGGGAGGCTATGTTTGAGATTGCAAAAGTAGTCTAGGAGAGAGATAGTAAGAGACTAGAATTAAGATGTCAATCTAGTAAACATGAACAAATATGGAATAGGCTCATGAAATGTATGCACAGATAGGATAAACAAGTTAAATATACCAAATAGATATGCCAAAGTCATCTTCTGAGATAATCAAACATTGGCTTTGGTAGAGTGGAATGATGGCTAATTTTAACAATCAGCTTGACTACAGTGAATGAAAATAAATTCTTCAATTAAGTTGCTTTGGTAACAGTGACAGGAAGTGACTAACACAGAGTGCAAGAAAGAGGTTTATTTCTTTTTTAGATACTATATGCATAAATGTCAATTAGGCAATTGAGAGACTTGTTGGAAATGTAAATGAGGAAGCCATAAGCAAATAGAGTACTGCCAACCCTCGTGCTGGTTATCAGGCTCACCATGGAAGCAGCACTCTTGTTCATCTTGCCAGTTCCTCTGTGATTTCACCGGGACCCTGTCTGATGTGAGAGGTGATGGTTTATCTCCTCAGTTCTAACTGTTTTCTGAAAAAGAAAAACAGATTCTAGAGAATTTGCTGGGTATAGCCTCTCTTTTGGCCAAAGACTAGTGGAAGCTTTTCCTTGAAGCCCATGAACTTGTCTCCATAGATTTCTGACTTGGTTCCAAATTCTAGCCATGGGTTCCTTTCCACTGAGCAGATCTCTTAGGTAATCAGAGAGCAATTGATTACCCACCTAGGCTGTGTGTCACTATTGCACGGGTGTGTACATCTGTTGCTTTCATATAGCAGTGTCCTCTGCTTGCTCACAACTTTGTTGGCCATCCTCCCCTCGCCCTGCTGCTCATGTAGTGCTTTCCAGCAGTATACAGACGAAACATCTGGGATTCTAGCCAGATTTCTCAATGTTCTGTGTTGGCAGAATATGTTGTCTTCAGAACTAGGGTCTTACCTTTTACCTCAGGGGGGTAATCAAGAGCTTTGACAGAAGCCTATCTGGTTTTGGGGACCTTATAGTTCTCTCTGATCAACAGCACAGTGTGGGCTGTAACAGATTTCTGGTACTGGGAGTTACAAGCCAGAGCCAAATGTTTCAGGGTTAGGCTTCATCCCACTCTCTCCAGGGCCTTCTTACCAGATGATCCCCAAATACTCCTATTGAGGGTTATTATCTTTTAGTCTGTTATCCAGAAGGAAAGTTTCTATGGTATCACTTCATTTTGGATTTAGTTTTGTATCTCCCCACACACTCCCATTCTCCTTCCTCAAAACACTTTCATACCTATTATCTGTCCCTTGAGTCGCCTGTCAGGTATGCATGCAACTCAAGCTGTGCCAGGTTAGGAACCGCAGATCAGAAAGAACATGCAGTTTTTGTCTTTCTATGCTTGTGTGAGTTCACTTAGTAAGATCTGTTCCAAGTCCGGTTTTCCTACAAATTTCATTACACCATTTTTCGTTACTGCTGAGTAGAATTCCATGGTGTATATGTACCACATCTTCATCGTTATCCAATCGTCAAATGGCGGACATCTGGGTTGATTCCAGTTCTCAGCTATTGTGAATTGAGCAGCTATAAACATGGTTGAGCAAATATCTCTGCAGTAAAGAGTGAAGTCTTTAGGATAGATGCCCAGTAGAGGAATAGCTGGATCAGCTGGTAGCTCTATTTTCATCTTTTTCAGGAGTCTACATATTGATTTCCATAGTGGTTGTACAAGTTTACACTCCCACCTTGAAATCTGATTTTTTGAAGTCTCTCCACCCAATGAGGACACAAATAAAGGCTGTCAATTCATTTATGACTTCACATCAGCAGGCATTTCACAACCATTATGCATCTCTCTACCTCCATTCTCATTATCTTTCTGTGATACACCTCCTCCTGTTTCTAGTGGCTCACTCTCCTTGAAAGATCTAGGCTCTGGAACATAGCAATAGTTAATGTACAGTCTCCTATGCGGAGACTCTGAATAAGTGAACAGGCTAATATTGTAGTGCCTGTGGAGGGGTGCACACAGCTAATGAAGGTTGTGGGGGGGTGGCAGTTCCTAGAAGAAGAGACAACCAAGGTCTAGGACCTACAGATGTCTTTGGCTCACTAGCTCTTTTCTCTTTTATAAATCCCTGTTGTAGTTAACACCAATGGAACACTTGACCAAAACCAGCTGACAGGAAAGAAAGTGTTTATTTTGGCTTATAGTCTTGAGGGAAAGTTTGAGGCAGGGAAAAGATGGCAGAACAGAGGCTGGACATCGTTTTTTGCCACAGCAGCTGACAGAAAGAGGCTGAGCTTCAGAAAGGGGGGTGTTAGGCTATAAGACCCAAACTCTTGCCCCTAGCAACAAACCTACTCCAGCAGGGCTCTTCCTCCCAAATTGCCACCATCTGAGGACCTTGTATTTAAAACATGTGAGGCTATGGGGGACAATCCATATACAACCCACCACAAACCCATATGCTGAGGCTGAGCTCCAACCTTCTTTGGTCTTCTCACTGGTCCCTCTTACCCACCCTAAAGAGAGTTACCACCATGAAAAAGTGATATAATCATCAGAAGCCCCTATCAAAACACCTTCCAGGGTGTTTTGCAAGTTTTGTGCAAATTCCTGCACAAAGAATGATATTCAAGGCACTCCATGATTTTGCCTTTTCTCACTGGCCTCTTCTATTTACTTCGTCTCACACTTCCCTCCTACCCACTGCCCCACTGTTAGTCCTTCCTAGACAGTCCGAGGTCCAGGCATCACATCAAATATCTCTAACATAGGTTCATTTTCCAACATTGCCCCTCCACATGGAAGATCCTCTCAATCCAATGACCATATGGCCACCGTCTATTCACCTTAAATTTTCTTTATTCTCTCTCTGTGTCTCTCTCTCTCTGTGTATGTGTGTGTGCATGAGTTTTTGCATGTGTGTGGGTGCACATGGGCATGAGTGTAGGCCACATGTCTTCCTCAATTGCTTTCCACCTCACTTACTAAGGTAGTGTCTCTCACTTGAACCCAAGGCTCACTGATTAAGCAAGTCTAGCTAACCAGCTTTTCCCAGATAGCTCCTGTGTTAGATTTTTGAGCACTGGAAATACAGGACGGGCACGATGAGTACTCAGCCTTTATGTGGGTACTCAGTTTCCTGTCTTAACATTTGTATGTCAAGCACATTATCCACCCAACCATCTCCTCAGCCCTTTACTTGTTCTTTAGGACTCAATCCAGGTGCTCTATTTTCCTTGGAATTCTTTCTATTCTGATAACTCACCTTACTCTTCTCTCTACCACTGAGCTCCAATGAAACTCATCCTACTTTTGACCAAACTTTTGTGATGGTTGATTCTGGTGTCCCCCATAAATGTATGTTCTCTGAATGATAGGTCCCCAGCTGATGACAATTTTAGTTTGGAGCCTCCTGGAGGCAGTGAATTGTTGGGGCTGGGTTTATGAATTTTATATCCAGCTTCCCCTTGCTAGTGTTTGCCACACTCTTCTGTTACTATTGTTCAGCTGATGTTGGCCAGGAGGTGATGTCCACTCTCTGATCATGCAGTCATCTTCGCCGCTATCATTGAGCTTTTCCTTGAGTTTGTAAGCCAAAATTAACCCTTTCCTCACAGTAAGCTGTCGTGGATTGGGTGTTCTTTGCCAGCAACAAAAAGTTGTTTGTTTTGGTAAAATGGTATCAGATAAGTGGGGTCATTACTAGAAACTTGATTTTGTGGCTTTGGCCTTTTGGAACTGATTTGTATGAGGAATGTGTATGGATTTGAAACCTCAGCCAAAGAGACACTTGCAGTGCTGTAAATACAGATTCATGGACCATTCTCTTCAGAGTTGAAAGACCTGAATGCTGTAAGAATTATAGACCATGAGATTTTGCTTATGTAGGCAAGAAAGAACTTTGTAGTGACTGGACAAGAAACAGTTAGTGTGAGAAGCTTGCTGTGTTATGCCTGCCTGTGTCCTGAAAACTTGTGCTATCTTCTGCAATATGAATGTTTACTATGTGCCTTTAAGCTTTTTTTGTATTATGGCTCATATAAAGACCTTGGACTATGGGGATGTTTGAGCATCATTGGGATTTATAAAAACTATGGGGACTTTTAAAGTTGGACTGAATGCAATATATTTTGCATCATGTGCCATTGTCAGTTTATGGGGGCTAGAGGCAGAATGTGGTAATTTGATTCGGGTGTCCTTCATAAACTTATGTGTTTTAAATGTCCCCAGCTAGTGGCAATTTGGGAATTGAAACCTCTCAGACAAAGTGAATTGTTGGGGGCAGGTTTAAGTATAGCCAGCTTCTCTTTGCCAGTGTTTGGCACAGTCTCCTGTTACTATTGTCCAGTTGATATTGGCCAGGAGGAGGTGATATCCATCCCCTTCTCATGCCATCATTTTTCCCTGTCATCATGGAGCTTCTTCTCAAGTCTATACTCCAAAATAAACCCTTTCCACCCATAAACTGTTCTTGATTGGATACTTTTTTGACAGCAATGAGAATTTGACTGCAACAACCTTTATCTACTCTATTAAGGAGTTTTCCATACGTATCTACCCCACTTTCCTGACAGTTACTTGTTGTCAGATGTGTTTCTTATTAATCACTTAGCATGGTACAGTTGGATATCAATTCATGATTAAAGAATAAAAAGCAAATGAGAAAAATAAATGGACAAATTAGAGGCTGAAGTTGTTCCACACTTGGCTTTGTGGTCTTGGCCTCTCCGTACTTCATTAAGCAAATTCATCTTTTGAGTTACTTGTTTCCCATTTCTACATCTTGCCAAATCCACCTGGAAAGCTTTTACTCCTCATGAGATTCTGAAAAATTGTTATGCACCTGTATAGAGGCTGCTCATAAAAGCATGTCCCTTATCATAGACTAATTATTCCTGGACTATTTGTACTGAGATACTTGGAGAAAGAAGACTTTACTAAGTGTTTTTTTTTTTCACACTTCCTTTTACTCATTGAGCTACTGTTGCAGAAGTGTAGATGTGCATGCCAGAAGGTCAAGGGTCTCTCACATGTCAGTGCATACTTCCCTCCCCCACCAATCACTCCCTTGAGAATATTCTATTTTACAAAGCATTTCTTTAAAAAAACACACACACACAAACCTACACTCCTGGACCAATTCATCTGCAATTTGCTATACTTCATAGGGCTCAAAGCCCCGGCGTGCCTAAACCACTAGGAAAGATTTCTGGACACGTCAATAAAAGTATCCTAATGAACAACAGCTGCAACGAACATGTCTTTAAATAAATTGATTCCAAATTTTTCTTCATGTTTCTCTGATTTTTGCTTTTTAAGTGGGTACCAATGATTTTAAACTGACTCTCTAAAAGAGCAAAAACAATATATATGTATATATATATATAGTTCCAAAATATATGTTGTTGTCTTATTTTTTTCTTTACCATCTTTTATTAGAAGAGGTTTATGTAAATTCACAGTGATTACCTTAATTTTGCTCATAAAAGCTTTGGAAGGGGTAAAAGGAGGCTAGTTATTTCATCCTTACTCTCTTTTTGAGAAAATTTGCATGAAATATAGAGAGTTACAGACTTGTTCATTGGAGGCCAAGATTAGAATTCAGTTTTCCTAATTTTAAGGATTACATTGAGTGAGGATTACCTTGTCTCTTTAAATTAAACCAAAAACATTCCTCTCATCAGCAGAGAACATTTATGACAAAACGCTTGTGTTATACCCTGTTTAGCCAACATCACTTTCATATCTAATATACACTCATTATGTTTCAACAATTGTGTTTGGTTATAAAATGAAATTAAATGTGAATTTTTTCCTTCAAGGAGCAAAACTCATCAATTTACTTAATACTGAAAAAATATCAGAAATACTTTCACCTTAACCATAACTAAGCCTTCAAATGCATGTAAATGTTTTAAGGAATGAACTTGTACTACTACTCAGAAAATGACAAAGTAGCACTTGGAAGAAGTTTGTGATGGATGTTTGCATACTGGGCTTTAAGAGCATCACAGATGGTCATTTTATTTTATGTTTTTAACTTTCACAGGAGGCTAGAGAATCTGGCTGCACAGCCACCCGGTTTCCCCTCTCTGATCTATTCTGGACATCTGGGTTTCCTATGGGTCGTGTTCAGTTGTCAGTATTGAGGTAGTAAATATTTCACCTTCCATTGCAGACTGAAAGAAGTCATGGTAGAGTCCTGTCTCTGAAATCTCTTCTCCTCTTGCTTTGTGCCTGGTGCCCTAGTCCTTCAAAGAACTAGTTTGTAACATCGTTTTGGTAGAGAAGAGGGCAAATTCAGGATGGTGGGAGGTGGTGGGATGGAGAGAGGGAAGGGTTGAATTAGGATCCAGAAATTGTTGAACAGAACAAAATGAAAAGCTGTTCCCAATTTGAAAAGTGAGTTGACGTCTGTTACTGTGGTATGCGGTAAAACATGTTTTCCATCTGAGACATAATAAAAGCTACAAGCCTTTTACACTGTGCATTAAGGGCCTCATCTCTAAGGGAACATCTTTTCATAGAGAGCACGTACAGAGTTCTCTGTTTGAAGATATCTTTGAATATCCTATCATTACAGTAGATAAAATATCCCATGGCCATGGAAAATCCCAGATGTATTGGCAAAACACCTTTGTGGAAATGATGCTTAGGAGTTTATTGGCATTTCATTTTTTATCTGTTTCATGTAAATATAAATTTCTGTGCACACTGTGTGTGGGACTGGAATACACCTTTAGTACAGAGTTAATAAAGGAGTTTGTTCTATGATATGTTGAAGGTCCAAGTGGATGAGGATTTTGAGGTGAGAGTAGAAAAATGGGAACAAAAAGCTTGTTGTGAATGTCTGGATTAGGATAATAATTTACCTGTTGATCATTGGGGTGGAATGAGGAGGGACTGGGAAAGCACACCATTTCAGAGCTGATCAGATCCTGGAATGATCATTCATTGTGTGTAAAGAGCACCCACTGGAGGTGTACGTGCGTAGTGCAAATAATTTTAAGCATTTGTTGAGTGTCTAAGGAATACTTCTTTCTTCTCCTCTGTAATTTTAACTTTAGAAGAACATTTTAGTCTCTAAGACATTTTTTTATCATTGTCACTTAAATATTGTTGTTCTCTTGAATTCCAGGACAGACTCTTCCTTTATGTACTGGATCTACTTTGTGCACAATTTATTCATGGGCAATACTGATGTATGTATATACTGATGGCTTTTCAAATCTTAACTGCAGGTTGAAGAGATGGCTCAGTGATTAAGATACTTGCCTGAAAAGCTTAATGACCCAGGTTCTATTCCCTTGTACCCATATAAAGCCAAATACACAAAGTGCCACATGCATCTTGAGTTCTTTTGCAGCAGCTGGAGGCCCTGATATGCTCATTCTCTCTGCCTCTCTTCTCTCTATCTCTCTCTAATTGTAAATGAATAAAAATATACTTTTTAAAATCTTAACCTCCAGATATGGTAAGGTTATAAGTACTAAACTCACCTAAATCATGAATATCTATGTTTATTTTTTTATGCCTTGAGTATTGCCTTCAGCATTTCTCACACTGAAGAAATGTAATTAATTCCTTTAACCTTTCTCCATTGAACCATTCCTCTCCCACTGGATGAGTATTCCAGAGACCAAGTCTAAAAACAAAAGATTTGGCCCCATTTACTATGTTTTGCCTAGTCTTCTATAACTGCCTGAAGTTCTCCAGTCTACTTAGATATTATATATAGCGGCTTCTATGCTAAAGAGCCTGGTACATAACAGCATTCAGATCATTATTGTCTGAACTTGGGACTACATCAAGGCTGTGAGCACTGAATTCTCTATTTTTAATGACTTTAAGAGCATACCTGTAATTACATAATATTGGTACAACATATTGACCACCTGAGTGAATATAGTTCCTCACATTCCCTCCTGGCCTCCCATGCTTTTGATGTTTCATTGTAGAGTATGTAGGGGACTATATATATATATATATATATATATATATATATATATATATATATATATATGATATATAAAATATCTTTCATGTTAAAATATAATTTATTCAAAGACTATAAATAAAATGAGACTAAAATTGTGCAATCAGTAATTTGAATAAAGAACTAAATTCGGGGGCTGGAGAGAAGGCTCAGTGGTGAAGGCATTTGCCTGCAGTGCCTAACAACCCTGGTTTAATTCTCTAGTACCTATACATAGAAAGCCAGATGAACAAGGTGTTGCCTGTATCAGGAGTTCATTTGCAATGGCTAAAGGCCCTGGTGCTCCCATATTCTCTCCTTCTCCCCCATCTCCTCTCTCCTCTCTCTTCATGCAAATAAATAAATGAATAAAGTATTTTTTAAATAAATTTTTGATTAAATAAGACCATTCAGTCTGGAGTGAAAGGATTCCTGGAGCTCTAAGCATTTTGAGTCAGTCTTTATAGAGAAATAGTAGAGAACATGGACAAAGCATGTGTTTAGGGAATAATGTAGGTAAAATTATTTGTAAGGGATTAGCTTGAACTGAACAAGAGAACTGAGAGTTTATGTTGATTTTCAACTAGATAGGACCTAGACTCACCTGTGAAGAATGATCTAGACTAGAGTATGTGTGAAGGATTATCATTAGGTTAATTGAGAGGAACTGAGTGTGACCAGCTGCCTCAAGATCCTGCCAGGATACTGCCTTCTCAATCGTGATGGACCATAAGCTGAAACAAACCTTTCCTCTCTTCAACTGATTTTGTGAGATATTTTGTCTCAGAAACAGGAAGGTAACTAACACAAAGGCAAAAAAGATATACTGTCTGCCGGTGCCTTTAGGGAAATGGAGTAGTGGCAGCAGGTATATTGAGATTAGCACAATCCTGGCCATGTAGATGTACTGGGGGAAATGTGCTATGGTGCAGTAAGAGAGCCTTGGGATTCCATAGATTTGGCCTCAAGTCCAAGCCCAGTGCTCATGAATGGCATGATTAAAACAATCTCAAAACTCTCTGAGCTTTGCTTTCTTCCATGTAGGTGATGTTCATGTATTCCTTATTGATTTTATTCTACAAATTAATAAAGTAGTTTCGTGATGTGAACTGACACATGGTGTTCTCAGATAAAATTATTTGTAAAATGTGTGCTAATTGAAGTTTTACCAATGAAAGTATTTTCAATGCACTAAAAGATTTGGTTAATTAAAGAAAACCTATAGAGTGCTGTCAATAAGAGTTCAGTGGCTATTCTAAGCAAGAAAACTTACACAGGAGGTATCACCATACCTGACTTTAAAACATACTATAAAGCCATAGTAATTAAAACAGCATGGTATTGGCAGAAAAACAGACAGTCTGACCAGTAGAATAGAATTGAAGACCCAGCCTTTAATGCAAGTAACTTCAGTTACTTGGTCTTTGACAAGGGTGCCAACAATGTACGCTGGGCTAAAAATAGCATCTTCAACAAATGGTGCTAGACAAATTGGATAAACACATGTAAAAAAGTGAAAATAGATCCACTCCTTTCACCATGCACTAAAATCAACTCCAAATGGATCAGAGACCTCAATATTAACCAAACAACCCTAAACACCCTGGAAGAAAAATATAGGAGGAACCCTACATGAGATAGGAGTAGGGAATAACTTCCTGAGCAAATCCCCAGTAATCCAGGAAGTGCAACCGTCACAATGGGACCTGATGAGGCTCAAAAGCTTCTGTACAGACAAAAGCACTGTACTCAAAGCCAATAGACCCCCTTCAAACTGGGAGATGATTTTTGCCAGCTACAACTCAGACAGAAGCCTAAATTCCAGAACCTATAGAGAACTAAAAAAAAATCAATAACAAAACTCAAACTGCCCCCCCCCACAAAATGGGGCACCGATCTCAACAGAGAATTCACAGAGGAAGAAACACATATGGCCTTTAGTCTCATGAAAAAGTGCTCAGCATCCTTAAGCATCAGGGAAATGCAAATAAAAACCACAATGAGATTCCACCTTACTTCAGTCAGAAAGGCAATCATAAAGAAAACCAACAACAATAATTGCTGGCGAGGATGCAGGAAAGAGGAACCCTCATTTACTGCTGGTGGGATTGCAAGCTTGTTCAACCGCTTTGGAAAGCACTGTGGAGACTCCTCAACAAAATGGACATAGAGCTACCAATGGATCCAGCTATCCCTCTACTAGGCATCTACCAGCAAGATGTCAAATCTCAGCATAAAGACATTTGGGCAACTATGTTTATAGCAGCTCAATTCATAATAGCCAAGAATTGGAATCAACCAAAATGCCCTTCCATGGAGGAATGGATAACAAAACTTTGGTATACTTACATGATGGAATTCTATTCAGCTGAAAGGAAAAATGACATTGAAATTTAGAGAAAAATGGTCTGACTTGGAGCAGATCTTACTAAGCAATCTCTCAAAAGAATAGAGAGCCAAACACTGCATATTCTCCCTTATACGCGGTTCCTAAACATGTTAACCGTAAACTCTACATAAACCAGTAGAAAGAAGTGAGAGGTTATGAATGAGTGGTAAGGGATGGGGGGAGGGGAATGACTTAAGCATGAAGCTAAACCAAAATGGGTTCAAAATTATAAAATCCTCATGAGCATATTGTAACCTATTGAGCAAGTAGTGGGCGTCGTCTGGCAAGAGGGGCTGTGAATAGAAGGGAAGAGAGTCTAAGCCTTTGAAAAATTAATTAGTCTGAGCTGTTGACCAAAGTGACCCATGAGGTCCCAATAACATGACAGGATTCTGGTAAAGCTCTTGAATGCCCACCCCAGGCCTGAGGCAAGATCCTGTTACTGAAGAAAACACAGAAAACCATCGATCAGCATCGATAGACCCTGCAAGGTCCAGAATGGTAACCAGCCCCCGGATGGTAGTTAGTGAAGTGCTGGAAGGCATTGCATAAGCTGCCAGGGGAAGCTGGTCAACAACATCTGGAGCAAACAGAGACCACTGGCCTGAAACACAACCTGCTGCCATGAGTAGGCTGTCCACACTTCCTACTGGGAGAGAACAGCAAACAAAGAAAGGAGCACTTGTACAATGTAGGAGCCAAAAGCCTGGGGAGACAATCAACAGCTTTTAAATTCAGCCAAATATTCCACTTAGTGAGGGGGAGCCCTTAACTGGAACTGGGGACTTAGGACAAAATGCACTGGGAGCCAGACTCTGGGACCCTCAAGGAGAGATGCACTATGTGAGCGATTGAAGGAGAGGCTAATAAAAATAGAATCTAGGTAATCCAGAAATGTGAATCTCTGTTAACCTATACTGATCTCACTCTCCAATTGAGATTCTGTTTGTATTTTTCAGAACGCTGTGAGAGAGCTGTGGCTCATCCAACCCTACCAACTGCAGGCTGATAGCTGACATCCTCGCAAGAAATGAGCCAACCCCGACATACCAGGGAGGATCTATATGGAACCCCACAAAGAATTATGAGATGAGCAAGTGACCCATAGCTACAGCCAATCAGTAAACACAGGATAAACCAGTGACAGACACCAATGATTTTCGACACAACCTGAAACAGTATACAGAGACCCCCTAAGTTCTCAACAATAAAGTAGCCTTGATACCCACCATGACTCAGGGAACTGAGCGGAAGAGGGGGCAGAAAGATTGTGAGAGCCTTGGTGGGGGAGAATATCCAGAGACATGGCCCCCCTCAGCAGCAACATACTAGGGTCCGCAGAACCAGGCTGACTCCTAGGCTGTCCATGGTCCCCTGCCCCAATGACTGATCCAGACTGCCCACGGAGGAGGATATCCAGCTGATTTGGGGATGGGGAAGAGGGGCATTGGGTAACTGGAGATAACAACTCATTGTTTGCCCATTAAATATTGTAATTTATTATGGACAATAAAAAATAGAGTTCAGTGGTACAGCACTTGCCTAGCACATGTAAGGCCCTGGTCAAATCCCTAGCACCACAAAAAAGACAAAATATTACCATATGGTGACTCTTTGATGTCTTAGTCTCTTCTAAGTATCTTCTTTCTCTATAGTTGATATTGGGAAAACATCTTTACCTACCAGAATACATTTCCACTTACACAGCCATGTGCAACTTACTTTTCTCACAATTACTAGGACAAAAACCAATTGTATTGCCTTTTCTTGGACCTAAGTTTTTGTTGCTTTTTTTTTTTTTTTTTTTTTGAGGTAGGGTCTCATTCTAGCCCAGGCTGACCTGAAATTCGCTATGTAGTCTCAGGGTGGCCTTGAACTCAAGGCAATCCTCCTACTTCTGTCTCCTGAGTTCTGGGATTAAAGGCATGTGCCACCACACCCAGCTTGGAACTGAATTTTTTTTTTAAATTGAGATTCTTTATCCTTATATGAACCTTAGTTTTAAATGCATTGAAATCCTTCCTCAGTACTTTTAAGTTTTGTGACCATCTCAGTGTTTGCCTATATAAGATTACAATGTCATTTTCATCCAAGCAGTGTGAAGAGTAATGAGGCGATCCATGGACCAGTGACAGCCCCAGTGCTGGGCACTCAGCAGCTACACCCTAAGTCCTCATTGGCTACTTCTTTGAGCACATCTGCACCCTACCTAAGTCCCAGATCTGGGCAAAGCTTCTGTCTAGCTAAGCCAAAGTAGGCTGAACATTTACACCCTCACTTCAGAGAACGTGCTGAGAGATGACGTAGAAAATGATGCTGGTGGAGAAGAGTGGATTCTTTTAATATACAGCTTTTGAAGGTTTGTTTGTTTATTCATCTATTTATTTGGTTTTTTGGGGGGTCACAAATGTGCTAGATGCTACATAATTTCTGTTGAATAACATACAGTTTTCTCTTCAGGTTAATCACTGGTTGACAAGTAAAAAAGGTAAAAGTCCACCAAGACAGATAATTTCGTATAGCAAAGTGCAGAACAGATGGAAGTGTGCTGTCGCAGCTGACCACATCTCAAATTGAGCATTTTGGAGGCCATATTGTACAAAGGAAATAAATTAATTCAAACAGACAATTTTCCTATGTTAAACCTCTGAAAAGATAAATATGGAAGAAGAGCTCTCCTCACTAGCACAAGGGCTCCTGCGCACAGAGTGCATATGAAATTAACAACTTTAACTCTGGAAGGAAGAGCAAACAAAGAGGAACCTCCCCAAACTACCTCCCAAGTACAGTGAAGCATGGGCTGGTTATGTTCTTGTTAACTTAAGACTTTATTATATTCTTGCCATTTTCATTACCATTTTCTTAGAGGAACGTATAGATGGAAACTGTTTCACGTGTTCTGAGAAATCAGTACAGGTAATACAAACTTGAATTCTCTTTCACCATTTCATTCATAATTCTATTATCTGTGGAAAGATGAAGAGACAAACAAATATGAAATAGCAGGAACCAACCAAAAACAAATAATTTGGGTTATAGTAAAATAAGTCTTCAAGTTTTTGGTGAATAAGCAAAACAAACAAGAAGCAAACATCCCTTGAGTTACTGCTTGTTTAATAACTATAACTACACCAAGTGAAACTATTTACCTACAACATAGTCAAGGAATGAGTACTGCACGTATAGTAGCCTGGAGTCAGTCAGTTTGCACTGGCTCGCGAGAACTAATTGTGCAAATCTTTTTGTAATGCTGCATTCAGTAACGTCACATTAGTAGCTTGAAGTTGGCCAAGAGGGGAGTGTTTACACTATGGAAATTGGCAAAGATTACAAATCAGAATGTGCTTTTCAGAGTTCTGGTTGTTCAACATTTTCCAATATGTCATTGATTACAGAGCTAGCAAACAAGTCCCGAACCTCAGTAGCTTAATAAAATCATTTTATTTACTCACTCAAATGATTTTCAGTGTGGGGATTTGGCTTGTGGCCTTTCATGCAGTGATTCAAGACCCAACGTCTTTCCACTTGTAGGTTTCCCAATTCCAAGGACTTGGAATCCTCTACTATATTGTCAACACACAGATGACAGATGGAGAACGAATGGAAAATCATGCAAGACGTTCGTAGATCAGGCCTGGATGGGCTAATGGACTTCTGTCCATTTTGCATTTTTAATCCTTGGCCACACTTACTGAAAAAAAAGCTTGGAAAAAGGAGTTTAGAATTATGCCACAAGGGACAAAAGAAATAGTAGATACAACAATTATCTGGCCTCCAATGTGAGTATTTACAGTTGCTCCTGCACAGTTGCAAGCTTAACCATGAACACTTCATAGGCCTTTGTCCATGCCATATCCCTTTAATTTTCCATTCAAAGTACTTTATGAAAATTACCATGCTTATTTTATAGCTTGAGAAATGATACCAGCAGAGAGTAAGTATTCCCCATAGATAGATACTTCCTAAATTATGGAGAAAGAAATCATCTTTGTGAACTAGTCTACTGAACTTGAGAATCAATGGCAGGTTGTAAGACAGATTGGGATCCACAATGCTGGGAGATGATCAGATTGAAAGTACAACCTAGTCACTATAAAAGGCTGATAAGAGGAGGTACACTTAGCCCCTAGCAAATGACGGACTTTCAAATTAGAAAGCAGCATTATGTATATGTATATGTATATGTATATGTATATGTATATGTATATGTATATGTATATGTATATGTATATGTATATGTATATGTATATGTATATGTATATGTATATGTATATGTATATGTATATGTATATGTATATGTATATGTAATGGAGAAAATTAGATGTGATAAGACAAATAGGCTTTATCAAAAATGTTAGAGGTGAAAACAGAATGCATATGAAACTTAGATATGAAGAAGCCATTAGGAAACCTACTACTTGGTATACTTAATAAAATATATTATTAATATTAGAATAAATGGAGGACCCTACACAGGTAATGATTCTCCTAGTAGTCATGGATGATTAATCAGTATTAGTGACGCCAGGTATGAGATACTTCCCTGTGAGTGGTTGGTCAGGTAATGCCCAGAGGCTCTCCAAACAATGTAGGCTCTTGACTGCTGTGGTAGTTTGAATAGATGTCCCCCAATAGAATCAAAGGTTTATCAAAAATTGTGAATTGTCTCCAACCTTCTGGCTGGAGGAGGTATCACTTTGGCCTGGCCTCCTGGGGTCTGGCCCTGAGGTATTTCTAAATTGGATGCAAAATTCTAGGGATACATATGCTAAGAGAAGCCTGAGCTCAAGTCTGACAGTCCTGCTGTTTTGTGAGTTACAGTGTACCACAGAGTTGCTTGCTTGCTTTGGAGGTGCTGGGCTTCTGTCTCTCTGCTTGCATCTGTGAAAGGGGGGCAGTCTTTTCCTTCATTTTTTGAAACTTCCCCTGGATCTGTTATTTCAATAAATACTTTCCTCCCCAAACTGTGCCTGGTTTGGAGATTCATCCCAGTGGTGTGTGGCTGACTAGGACAACTGCCAATCAGAACTAAATGGTAAAACCCTGTTGCTGAAGACACCACACCCTAGAGAAATCAAAGTGGAACTGAGGCAGAAGCTTCCTTCCTGCTGGCTAGTTTTCATAGTGCCATAAGGTGTTATGCAGGATGCTGACAATGAAGTCATGAGCAGTAATACCCAGTGGTCAATGCTGTCATCTATAATACCAGACAAGACATGCCCTGAGATGCAATACTGACATGACTCTCAGGGCTAACCAAGTTCTCTTTGATTGGATTTGATATCAACTCCACAGGAGGAAATTCATCCTGATATGGAAAACCAGGCCAAAAGTCCATGGCTGGGGAGACTGTAGCCCCTAGGAGAGAACCAACTGCTATTGTTTTAATTGACAGATGCAGTATCAATGTGCTTTATAAATACCTTTACATGAAGATTAGTTCTGCTCTCAACCTAGTTAGAAAAGCTTAAAACCTTTATTAATTTATTATTTATTTATTTCTTACTTTTAATGTTTTCCAGCAGTGAGAAGCATTTAATGAAGCAATCCATAACTAGTCAAAGTAATGGGCATAAGTGATGAGTCCTTGACCCTACATGGGACATATGTATCATCCCTACAGGGAAAAAGTAGAAGGGGGCCTGAACGAGTATAAGAGCTGGAGTATGGGGAGAAGTGCTGTGGTACTTAGTTGCAGGACATGAAATGACCATTTTATTCATGAAGTCACAGCAAATATCGTTGCCTATACAAGACCCGCACATAATGGGGCCAGTCAGTATTCCCTTCCATCAGGAGCTCAGGACAGGTGCTGGTTGTTTGCTATTGCTGTATTCCTCAGACTTCTCTTAATTTTTTGCTAGTTAATTCCAAATTACTTCAATGTCCTATAATAGCTAATAATTCTGTGTATTATACTTTCCTGTTCAAAGTTCCATGTGGTTCCCATCTCTTACGATTAGACCCTGACCCTGATAGTTTCTCATTCATTACTGCCTAAATGTAAGGTAAATATTAAAAATAAAAATGGATTGCTCATATATTTTATTGACTGTAGTAAAATACAGGATCTGACAATTCTAAGTGTCTAAAAGGCAGGCTCAGCACGAAATCTCAGGGCAGTAGCAGACAATTTAGACTCAAACCAAAGCCAGAGTGCAATTTCATCCAAGACAACACTAGAAATTTCTCTGGCTTCTTTGTTCCAAACAGTGACATTCCATCTTTCTGAGGAGAAGGGGTTCTATTTCTTAGGGTAATTGGATTGTTCTTGGCTCAATTTGTGTTCCAATGTGAACTTAGCTTGATTTACATCCTGTTAGAGGGAAGATCCCGAGAAGAGAGTGTTTCAGACAAGAAAACTTTCTAAGCATAATCTTCGGGGCTTAAGGGCATTAAGTCATCTTGTACCAGTTCTACCATTCCAGATGGCATTGCTTTTGGCCCCTGAGAAAAATCTGGCCTTGCATTTCTGTAAAATGTGAAATTCAATTACTATTAGCTAAGTTTGAAGTTGGCAAATTTCATCATAAGGAGTGAGTAAATCACTATAAAATACTCCAAATACCTCCCGTTTTTCATTTCCTTGGCATTAACAAAATACGTATAGGTTTTCTTGGCTTCCGTGAAAGCAAATATGCCAATATACTCTACTTAAATCATTAGAAAACATGTGAAAATTCTTCCTCTTGGAAAAAGTGTTATTGAGTCAGATTCTCGCCATCAAAATCTACAGAATGTTTATGTTCAGAAAAGGAAAACAAGAACTTTAAGTCGTTTTGCTCTCATTTTAAATTTCAAGTATATCACAAGTATATCATCCTATGTATGCCTGAGGAATGAACACATAGAAAGGAAGGGGAATATAATTCATCAGACAAAATTATCAAAGGACTGTATGAGGTAAGAACTTTATCATTTCTAAATATGAACTCAGCATACTATTGACAAAATAAAATTAAAATACCTACTTCTATTTAGTTATTTTCTATCCAGTAAGCCCTTTACGCTAAATGTTACTTCAGTTGGAGGAATGTATGTTTAAAACAACTCAATTAGGGAAGTTACCATTTGAGTGTATTCTTTTTTATTAAATTAAAATATTGGGCGCCAAGTGTAGTGGGGCATGCCTTTAATCCCAGCACTTTAGAGGTGGGGATATGAGGATTGCTGAGAGTTCGTGGCCAGCCTGGGGCTACATAGTGAGTTCCATGTCAGCTTGAGCTAGAGTGAGACCCTCACCACCACCCCCCAAAAAAAAAGAAAAAGGCTTAATTTTGGAAAGTTTAAATTACAGTTTTTCTATCATTGTATGACTTACTTCATCTTAAGACCTTTTCAATTTGAAAATATCCAAGTTTTATCATATCATAATGTCTATTATTTTCCATTGGTGTGTCTCATTTTGTCAATGAATAACAGTCTGCTTTAGATATTTTTTAAATAAGTATTTCAGGCTTCATTACCACTAACAATGAATTAAGCAAATACAATACTCAAATTCAATACAAAACTGCTTGGTGAAAATGAAATGTTTTGAAGACCTTAAAAGGCATATAAAGTAGCAGGATCTAAATTTCTCAGTAATTCAGAAAATACTAAGATTATACCAAGTGCTGTTTAAAGCATTTTTACAGAATTAAAACTTAAAATATATATTTTAAAATAGTATTCTCTTTTTTATGTTTCTTTTTTAACATCTATATTGTCAACAATTAAATACATTGTATGAGCAAATCTTGTGGTGGTACCCCCATTTCACTCCTCCCTGTCTCCAACCCACTGGGGGCCCTCCTCAGTGGGCATACTGGACCAATCCATCGGGTAGGGGGTTGTGAATTGCACAAGAGGTAGCCCATTTTTCTCCCTCCATTGTGTGTTGCTGCTGAGGGGGGCAATGACTTGATATTCTCCCCACCATGGCTCATACAACTTTTCCACCCCCTCTTCTACTCAGTTCCCTGGGTCATGGTGGGTGAGTTTTAAGTCTGCTTTATTGTTAAGATCTTAAATGTCTCTGGACTTCTGCTTTGGTTGTGTTGGGTATCTTTGGTGTCTGTTTCCATTGCCCTTTCATGGGTTATCTGACTTGTTGTGGTTGTAGGTCTCTCATTTATCTTGCCACTTTCTCATAGGTTTCATGTGGGCCCTATATGATAGGTTAAGGTGGCTCATCTCCTGCCAGGATGTCAGCCATTGTCCCATGTCTTGATGGAATTGGGTTGTTCACGGTTCTCCTGCCTTCTGATAAGTACAAACAGAATCTCATCAGTGAGTGAGATCAGTATAGGTAAAATGAGACAAACATTGCTAATTTGGCTAGCTCCTAATGGGTGTAGTCTCTCTGTAGTTCTCTGATAGTGGGAATTTCCCCTAGGAGCTCAAGTTCTTGGTTCCCAAGATTTTGCCATGGATCCCATTTACGGTTAAGGATTCCTTGCCACTAAGCAGATCTCTTAGCCAATCAGTAAGCTGTTGATCACCACCTAAGTTTAGTGCAACCATTGCACAGATGAGTACTTCTTGACTTCCTTGTCTCTTCCATACAGCAGTGTGTTCAGGATTCTTGTGAAAAATCTATATTGTATATCAGTAGCCTCTGCTTTCTCCAAATATCATTGAACAATTTCCCCTGACAGCTCATGTAACGCCTTCCAGTGCTACACATGCTACCATCTGGGAGTTAGTTACAATTCTGGATCTTGTAGGGTCTCTAGGTGTTGTTTGATGACAGTCTGTCTCTTCAGCAATAGAGTCTTACCTTTGACCTGGGATGGGAATTCAGGAGCTTTGACAAAAGCCTGTCTTGTTTTGGGGACCTCATGGGTCTCTTCGATCAACAGCTAAGTGTGAGAAGTAACCAATGACTGGGACAGGGAGATTCAGGCCTGAGCAAAGTCTAAACTCTACCACAACTTATACCATAATGGACTTTTGATATGGGAGTTTTTTTGAAGTTTAGAAAGACTTTCATAGATAGTATTATAGAGCTTAAGAGAAGGAAAGAAGGAAAGGCTCCTGTTAAACAGGAGAGGCCCAAGGCAGGTCATCCAGATACATGACAACTTTTTCTGCAACATGCTCATTGCACATAGCACTGGGTTTCCTAAGGACAGTTTCAAGCATGCATTGTACCTATCCTTACCCTTCCATCTCCTCCCCATCCTCCTCCTTCCTCTTTCCTCCCCCACTAGCACCCCTCCTCCACCTGAACATTCAAATCATATGGATATAAATAGTTGTCTCTAACTATGCACCTTCTAGAATCCACAAATGCTAGAAAACAGAAGTGTTAGAGTTGAATCATAAACTAGTTCTATTTATACTTTTTAAGGAACTATACTGATTTCCATAGTGGCATCCCTACCATTACTGCAAAAGAGTTCCTAGATACCTGAGATTTTTGAAATTAGTTTGAAACATGGGACTGGAGTCCATTTATCAATAACAATATGAATCAAGACATCTACTGCCTTCTGAGTATTTGCTATCCAGTAAGACCTCTATACATATTATCTCATTAGATTCAATTCTTACTCTACTGGATTTGAAAGTTGAGGCCTAGAATGGTTAAGAAATTTTCTCCAAAGCATATAGCTTATAAGTGGTAGAAATGGAAATTGACAGGATTATCTGAAAATATGTACATTTCTAATAATTTCACAGTGTTTTTCTTTGGTTCTGTAGAACCTGCTAAGTAATTTGGTACTATGGGATAATTTTCTTATTTTTTTAAGAAAATCAAATTTGAAAGTCATAAAAGAATTTTCTATGCACCATTTCTTTTGATTTTTTTAGCCTATGATTTTTTCAGTTCATCATTTTTAAAAACCTCATGTATATTTTTATTTCAGGTCAAAAAGTATTCATGTTTCAAACTGGATTGACTTTTCTAAAGTAGCTTTGAGTCCTTCTTTAAAAAGGCGCCGCCTGGAAGCCTGAAGAAACATTAATGCAAGTTCCTCATAGGGCCAAGTCTATGAGGGAGTAGCTTTGGCACTGGGAGACTCTGGCTCAACACATTTGAGCAAAGTCAGCCCAGAAAGCCAATTAATGTGGAAAAATGGAACAACTAGAAAGGTAAATTGTAAGTTCAGTTGCAACACCGAATGTGTAGAACACGTTTTTCCAAAGGATTTATCATCAGATTTCACTGTGGACATTATGAAAACTGATATGGTTACATAAATACATGAGTCACTTTTTATAAAATATAATGTTCCATGTAGGCAAGCTCTTGATGAATGTGGAGTCTAAGATATCTTCTCTCTGGCTCTTGTAACATCTTCTACAGATGATAATGATGAACATCCCTAAATGCAGTAAGTTCAGGAGGTTGACATGTCACTGAGGGAAGAGGAAGCCAAGAGGTCCCGACATCTCACACTCATGTCCTAATGCAAGTGGCTTTGCCAGGGGCTTTCACACTGGGATGAGTCATTGGTCTTGTGAGTTTCCTAAGGGCTCAAAAGAAAGGCACAGCCCCCTCCAGATGTCTTCTGAGGCTGGCACTGTTTGGATCTTTAAGTTTAGAGATCATGGTGGTGTGTTTCTCAACCAGAATCAATAATGAGATGAGAAGTAAACAGTGCCTAGGGCATGTCTGTGGATCTTATTCCAGTGGACTCATTTTCTGTCTCCCTTTCAAAATAAACACTTAGAAGAAGTATTAGTGGAATTAAGAAAGATGGAAAAAATGGGCCATTTTTCATAATCCTTACTATATGGTCCACTTCTAGAATTAATGACTGTCCAACAAATACCACCCAAACAGTGATCTGTAGTTACAGTTTTAGCAAATCAAAACTTCTCTCACTGCATACCTTTATCTCTCTCTCTCTCTCTCTCTCTCTCTCTCTCTCTCTCTCTCTCTCTCTCATACATTTTGTGCCCTCTTTCTCTATGAGACTCTCAAACCAGTGAAATTTATCTTTGTTGTAGCTTGAATATAAAATGTCCCCCACAGGTTCATGCATATCAACATTTGGTCCTCAGCTGATGGCACTATCTAGAAAGATTATGGAGCCTTTAGGAGATGGGTCACAGGGGCAGGCCTTGAGGTTTTGTAGTCTTGTCCCACTTTATGTTCATGCGGAACATCCTGACTGTAAACATAATATGAATAGTTCTGTTCCTGACACCAAGCATTCCCTATTGTGGAACTTCCCTCTGAAACTGTAAACCAAATTAAACGCTCCCTTCTTTAAATTGCTTCTTGTCAGATATTCGTTTACAGAATGAGCAAGCAGATGACACAGAATATTAATATTGAGAAATGCATCTGCAGCTGCAGTGCACCTGTCTATGTGATTTGACAGCTTTTGGAACTGGTTTTCAGAAGAATATGGAAGTTTGGAACTTTGGGCTAGAAAAACTTTGAAAGCAGAGCATAATGGGCTATTCTGGAGGGGCTTTAAAGACAACACAGAAGAACTCATGAGGTTTCAGATGAGAGCAAGAACTCTATCAAGAGCTGGATGAGATGGAGTTCATGCTCTCAGAAAGCTACATGCTATCAGAGAAACTGGCTGTTTTCTGATCGTGTCTTGAGAATCTGAATGATACTGAACTTAAGCATCATGAATTAAATTCTTTAGCAAGGAAATCTGGAGACAAGATAATGAGATAACATTCAGGCTGGTTCTGAGAAAGCAGATGTAATTGGTTAGTACCTGTTGTCAACAACCTTTCTTATTGCTGCTCAGAAAAGAGCCCAACCAAAGCAGCTTGTGGAGGAATGGGTTTATTTTGGCTTATGTACGCGAGGGGAAGCTCCATGATGTCAGGGAAAACGATGGCATGAGCAGAGGGTGGACATCACCTCTGCCACAGCACTGCAGACAACAGCAGGAAGGTGTGCCAAACACTGGCAAGGGGAAGCTGGCTATAGCCTGCATATGCCTGCGCCCAACAACTCACCTCCAACAAGGTTCCAATACCCAAACTGCCATCAGCTGGGGATGGAGCATTCAGAACACATTAAGTTTATGGGGTCACCTGAATCAAACGACGCCAGCACCACTGAAAAGAAACTCCTGTGCTTCGCTGAGCCAATAGGAAAGGTGACCTGTAGGGCAAACCTCACCCATCTAGAAGCTTCAAATTCACAAGAAGAAAGGCAGCCTAAACTGACTGTGTTCCCTGTTCAGACCCAGTTGCCTAGGGAAATGTCACCATGTTCAGCCTGGACAGCCTACAGAGACCTCTGCAACTGTGGTCAAAGGGGTCAGGCTTCACCCCAGCCTGGCAGCATCATCTTTACAGGCATGAAAATGTAAGACTGAGGGGTCATGGATTATCAAAAGTCAGGATCTACGTGTGCGAGAAAACATGCAATTTGTCATTGTCTTGGATTCTATATGTAGATCTTCACTTTTAATGTCTTTAATTATGTCATATGGAGATGTGAGACTGCATGTGAGCTATAAATTGAGATAGGAGACCATGGGGGGCAGAGAACCTAAGAGAGCCTATAATAAGAAAACAGAAAGGAGGTGAAGTTAAGGGGAAAGGGAATACTAATACTATGATGATCACAGAAATAGCGTTTAATATTAATGGAATTGTCACGTGTGGTGGTGAGACCGTTAGGGTGACTGCCACCCCTGAAAGTGAAGGCAGGGATGACTTTGAGCCTGCCCACTTTGCTAAAGATGAAAGAATGATCTGACTTCTTATCTTTTGCCCCAGGGAGTTCCATGAACCTGTTTTTCCATGGAGACCCTCTCGGTTAGGGAGGTCCCCTTCCTTAAATTTAAATCTAATCCTGGTATTATAGTTGGTCAGACTCACACCCCAGAACTTGGAACCATGGCTGGCCTTTTCCTGAGCCCAGACCAATCAGCTGCCTCTCTAGCTCACCTGATCCTGAAAGTGAAGCCCACCTTGAGAAGGTTATAAATAGGCCCTTACCTGGGGACAAGCTCTCTTGGCAACCCTGCATCACTCCTGAACCTCCAGGTTCTGGGGAGTTTTCCCTCATCTCAGCCTGGCTGGTCTGAGGGGAGGGGAGAACCCCCCTGACGCCTAACCCCACATGTGATCTCTACCCCTCCTGCTGTCCACATGGCAGGAGTTCTCTATACTTTCTCCTCTTTCCTTTTCTTTATCTCATAAAGTCTCTCTAAAATTTACCCTCTGGTCCATGGATTATAATTGTTTAAGTTCATAAGACAAGAATCCAGGGTACTCTAAACTTCCTGGTGCATTGATGTATTGGTGTATTGACAAGGATACCCAAAATTCCATTTCAGTGGTGCACATCTGTACTCCCTTACTCACAAGGTGGAGGCAGGAGGATTAGGAGGTCAAAGCCAGCCTCATCTACACAGTGAGTTCAAGGGCAGTCTGAACTCCATAAGACACTGTCTGAAAAATCCAAAAGAAAAAAAAAAGAGATGGACTACTAAAATCTTGAATTAGTTAATCAATTAGGCATTTATTAATAAATATAAGGTAATTATAATATTAACAATTCTAAACTCTGATTATGAAGTCTGGATTTTGCTAAGGTAGAATATTTGTAATAAGATTATACTCAAGTCAAATGTAATTCACCTTTACAAATATAATAATTTTTCTATTATATCAAAATATGATTCATTATTGAGAAAATGACAATAATGTAATGATTTTTTAAATATGGTAAATATGGCTCTTGGAAACAGCATGCACCATTCTAGTCATGGGGTTAGAAGTGGTTGGCTCTGAAGATTGCTTGATTCTTAGACATACTTATACCCAAACTGCTCATGACTTCCAGGATGTTAAAGGATTTCTAAAAGTCACACCAGATATTTCTGAACATATTAAGATACACAAAAGCTTTTGTACATTTCAGAAAAGAACAGCAAAGATCATCTGCCTGATTTTCCTCAAAGTTTCAGAGAGAGAGAGAGAGAGAGAGAGAGAGAGAGAGAGAGAGAGAGGGAGGAAGAGAGTGTATTTTTACTGGTGTTCTTGATACCAGCCTCCTGCCTATGTACATGGATGTGAAAGTTGGCTTCTCTGCCTCTTATGATTGGATAGAGCCATGTACCTCTATCCAGCAATTAAAAATAACCTTAAGTTTTTAATTGTCTTTTCATTATTAAAATAACAATAAAACTCATAAAAAATTAAAAAAATAAAATGTTTGAAAACTAGAGAGAAACAACATAAGAGGATTTTTCATAAGGTAACAAAAGATGGATAAATAATTAACAATTAAACAAAAACAAGGGGAAAACCTTTAAAGTAAAAATAAAAACAAAAACCTAAAAACTTCCAACTTAAAATTTTAGGGAAAAACTTAGGAAATCCTCGGCATATGTTGGTAATGCAGTTTGAGGTGAATTTTCACTGTGAATCAAGTGGGTCTAAGGAAAATACTTTCAGCACATTTGTAGGCATTAGCGGCATATCACAAAGCACTTCATGCAAGAAAATAAAATGAATTGATTTCTAAGTAATCTATGAAGTGAAAATCAGCATTGGTCAGATATTCGGAGAAGGCTTAATATTGGGGTCAGTTCATGTTGGTAGAAGAGCTCAAACTGAGGCCCTCTCATTAAGCAAGGACCTTTAGGGAGGCAATGTGGTCCCTTACACAAAGATCTGGAGTAGGCAAGCCCACTAACCTTCTTCACTTCTAATCAAGGAGCTAAAGTTCACAGAACAATTAGGCAAGACAAACTATCTCAACCAGAAAGCAGGGAGTTAAATTCCTTCGTTTACCAGTGGTGTGGCCTTAAGTATGGAAAGTGCTAAGTATTTTTTTAAAAAGCTATTAGAATAAATGAATTTAGCAAAGCTGTAGCTACATAGTCAGCAGATGAAAATCACAGCCACTCTTCTATACTAAGTGTCATGGTTTGATCCAGGTGTCCCCCACAAACAATTGAATGTGTTCTGATAGATCAATCCTCAGCTGATGGCAGTTTGGGTTTTGCAACCTCGATGAAGCTGTGTTGTCAGGGGCAGGCTTAGGGGGGTTATAAGCCAGCTTCCCCTTGCCAGAGTTTGGCACACCTTCCTGCCGCTGTTTGCAGTGCTGTGGCAGAGGGGATGTCCAGCCCTCTGCTCATGCCATCGTTTTCCCTGCCAGAATGGAGTCTCCCCTCGAATCCATAAGCTAAATAAACCCATTCCTCCACAAGCCACTTTTGTTTGGGTTCTTTCAGAGCAGCAACTAGAAAGCTGACTGCAACGCATAATAAAGCTTGTCTCCTTCACTTCTGAAAGACATGCCAAGGTAAGGCTACTCAAAAGGGTACAATCTTTTCGACAAATTTTCCAGGGAAGATGAGGCAGCATGCGAAGAATGATGTTCCTAATAACATATGTAAACCTTAACCCAAAATGATGAATGTCCTAAACAAAAGACCCAAAGCTATAAGATTCCTGGAATTAAAAAAAAAAAAACATAGGGCAGATGCTTGACAATAATGGCAACGATTTCTTTAACACGACACTGAAGTTACAAGTAATGAAAAAAATTAGGTTTTATAATTTTTTGGTTTATCAGAAGACACTATCAATATAGTATAAAGCTGACACAAAAATAAAAGAAATTCTCATCAAATATCATATCTAGTAAGATATAAGAGAACATATATAGACAAGTCCTAAAACTCAAAAGCAACAAAACCCATTTCAAAAATAGGCATAGACTTACACACACATTTCTACAAAGATATAGAAATAAGCAATGCATAAACACATATGAAAAAATGTACATCAAAAGTAAAATGAGCTGTGTCTTTCCACCCATTGGTATAACTTCTAAAAAAACACAAAACAAACAAAGTAACTAGTATTGGAGAGAATATGGAAAAAAACACATTTGAATTCTGTGCACTATTGGTAGAAATGTAAAATGGTAATACATTGTGGAAAGCAAAGGTATACAATTTCACTTCTGGATGTAGGCACAAGAATTAAAAGCTGGCTCTCCAAGAGCAGTGAGTACACCCATGTCAATAACAGCAATATTCACAATACCTAAAATGTGGAAGTAGCTCCAATTTCTACTGGTGGGAGAGTTGATAAGAAAAATGTAGGGCTGGAGAGATGGCTCAGCAGTTAAGGTACTTGCCTCCAGTGCCTAAGGCCCTGAGTTCAATTCCCCAGGAACTACATAAGCCAGACCCACAAGGTGGTGGCCCTGGTTCGTTCTCTCTCTCTCTCTCTCTCTCTCTCTCTCTCTCTCTCTCTCTCTCTCTCTCTCTCTCTCTCTCTCTGCTTGAAAATGAATAAATAAAATATTTTAAAAAAGAAAAGAAAAATGTATTGTGTGCATACGAGGAAAGATTATGCTGCCTTAAAGAGGAAGAATCCTGACAAGCTACATAGATGAACCTTGAAGAAATTCTAAGTGTTAGACACCATTCACAAAATGACAAGTGCTTACATGATGGATTTAACAGTCACAATCGTGGAGGCAAACCATGGAAAGCAGATTGCTGGAGGAAAGGTGGAGGATTTTTATAATCAATGGGTATAGATTTTGTTATGCAACATGAAAAGAGTTCTGGAGATGGATGGGGAGACGACTGCCCAGTATGAATGTATCATTGTCACTAAACTACATTTCAAATGCTCAGACAGCCAAATAGAAGTAACATACTTTCACACAATAAAATGAAATTGATTACAAAAACAGCAGGTTTACTTTGCCACTTATGTAACATTAAACAGAAATACAAAAATTTATAAATAAACTAGCAGTTCCACATTATTTGTAGACTTATCTGTGCTATGCTGTTAAGTAGAAAAAAAATCTGTAACTAATATTATGGTATAGTTACATTGAATAATGTATCTATAAATAAAAGATTTAGAGGGTATTTATGTTGAATTTGTTGATATATAGCATCTGTTGCTTTAATGAACATAAACTATTATTATAATTTAAAAACTAAACAGAAAAAAATAAATCACCATCTTGGTAAAGCCAAATTTTATAGTAAAATTTATAAGCCATCCTTTTTCATGTGTGGTGAATGGATGGCCCCCATTTGTAATCATGGAATTTGGGGAGGCAATGAAAGATACTTGGTAATTATATACATTAAACTCAAGTATGTATCCTTGGCATTTTCAGTCATCTATTGTTGCAATAAAATTTATGAAAGCTTTGCTATTGTACAGCAAGAATAGCAATATGATAGAAAAGATTTGCATATTCAGTTTTTGTTTTCTCCAAAATAAAACTAAAAGCCACTTGAAAAGTGACTCCCATGCACAGCACTTGGTTTTCTTCCTTCAGTAAGGCTGACAACATTGATAATATGTTAGTAGTTCTCATTGCATATGCCTTTGGAGAACTTTCTCATTCTGACAACAGGCCTAGACCATCTGCTTTTATGTGGACAGCCAGCTGGAAAGGTGCTTGTGCATTATGGCTTGTCTTCTTGCTCTTTTTAGGTCCCAGAAGCCTCCATTGAAACTTCATATGGAGAAAGGTCCCTGTAATCTCCACTGTTCTTAGCCAACCCGTCAGCCAATCATACATACATGAACAAGTCCAATCAAGATCAGCCAAGATCAACTTTGACTCAGAGAATTGCTGCTCAGGCCAACCTGAATTACTGATCTACCGTACAATAATCTATATTCATAGCCATTATTTTTTGCAGTGAATATCTTTGATCAGTTACACAGACAACAACCCTCAATCTGCTACATCTTTTGTATTTGTCTTCCCCAGATCCAGTTCATCTAAAGCTTATTTTTAGTAGGTTGCCTTTATCTGGTTCTAGTTCTCATAAACATTAGCTCATTCTTTCTGTTTTATTCTTTTTTGTAATATCTAATTATGTCATTTAAATATAATGGTAAGGGCTGGAGAGATTGCTCAGTGGTGAAGGCATCTACTTGCAGAGCCTAACAACCCCAGTTTAATTCCCCAGTACCCCCCTTGAGCCAGATGCACAAAGTGGCCCTGCATCTGTAGTCCATTTTCAACAGCTGGAAGCCCCATTCTCTCTGTCTCTCTTCTATTTGCAAATAAATAAATAAAAATCTTTTTTAAAACCCTTAAGGGGTCCTTGTGTCTAAATAATGTAACTCATTATGGACAATAAATATATATTTAAAAAAAAAACCCTTAAGAAAATTTAACAGTAAGTAGAACTTCCATAAGGAGGTTTGAGAAGACAAATCAATTGATTCTTACAATTTTAGAATTTATTAAAGTATGAAAGAATGGCATAAATAAATGCTAATATTTTAAAATTCTGAATCGCTGTGTCTTGTGCTTCAGTTAGAAAGTTAGTTTTTCATGATTTTTATTTTATTTTATATTAATAATGTGGTGGGGTTGGTTGTGATGAGGCACCTCACATGCTCACCTCTGGCTGGGGATTGGGTGCTGGCCTGTGGTAACCAGAGCAGAAGGCTGGTGTGTAGCACATTGCTCTTTAACCTGGTCTGTTTTGACTACTCTGGTCTCTGCTTTCCTGAGGGACTGGGTTACAGGCACACTTGGCCACACCCAGCTGTTCACATGGGATCTGGAGATTCCAACACTGCTGGTTTCAGGTCCTCGTGTCCTCATTCTGGTACAGGAAATACACCATCTCTCCAGCCTTCTTCCTGATTTGAAAACTTTCATTGATACTTTTTATAAAATTGAATGCTCATTTATAAATGTAAAATGTTTAAAATGCTAATTAGAGATTTTGAGATATAGATAATTATATTGTATTCATTACCACTGTTCATTATATTAACATTTCTCATGATATGAAGACATATGGAATTTTCCATTGATCTTTAAGACAGACTGAAATAAAAGCATCCATTCTCTTTAACACAGATAAATCAACCTCTTAAGGTCACATGTTAGTATGAACAAAAATCAAAAAAAATCACTGTATCATGAGATATTTCAGTGTCTTAAAACAATATAGATATTTTCCTTTTTGTGTGTTAATCTAATGCTGGAAGCTGTTGCTTCTGTTCCATAATATACTTATTTAGGGACCCAGAAGTGTACCAACTTCTGGTTCAATCATCAACCACACTTGTCCACTGTAGTTCTCATGGAAAAAGAAGCCCTTATGTATCTCAAAGAAGTGACAACTGACACTTCTCATCACATTCTTTGTATTCAACCCAATCTTTTGACTTGAGTAATCATTTCTAGACAGAGCTTGGAGATGCGTTTGAGACATGTGTCCACAGGAAATGGGTTTGGTGAGTATCTTTCTATCTTCTGCAAAAGCCATCACACTTGCATTTTGTACCACAACTAGAGTATATAAAAGTTATATTAAATACAAGGAATTTTGAAACAAGCAAGGATTGAGACTTCAGATAGTGAAGAAGTGATGCTCCCAGAAGCTCCAGTGACCTGGTGAAATGGACACAACCTTGGAGTGAGACGTTTGTTCATGTCTTCAAACTGGAGATTTAACATGTTTGTACAAATCAGTGGCCTTCCCTAGATCTCAGATGATTTTTATATGGGAAACAAGGAATTCATCAATTTCCAATTTTAAAGAGAGGCTGGAAAATTGTTCTAGGACTCTTCTGGGAGGTATGCTGGTGACTAAGAAAGGTCTTTGACATGACCTCTGCTAGGTTCCCTGACCCTCCAGATCACTTCCTCCCTCCATGTCCACTGACACCCTGGGTGAAAATTCAATATTCTAGTTTATTAGGAACAGATTTTCCTTTCTGCATATATTTCTACACAGCTTCAAAGCCTGAAGGAAAGGAAGGAAGAGGCTTCTCTCATTTGTGTGTCCATAGAGGTGTGCAAAAGCATTTCATTTGACCCATGGATATTAAGCATTCATGGGGTATTTTTAGTGACTCCATTTAATTAATAAAGCATATTGAACATCTACTTTCTGCCAGACTTTAGGTTGAAAAATGAGAGTACAAAAATAAGTGATCTGAAAAGTGTATTTGAGGAACTTGGAGCTTAATCCAGGAAGCATTATGTATTCATTCACCTCCAAAGGTTCAACAAGACTCCACAGAGGAACAAGGCACTCCTCTTATAGAACTAGTTAAGGGAGAGAGTTCAGAAAGCTGATACAATTTCAATTGAGAGGAAAAGGTTCTATGAGTATAAACTAAAGAAAAACAATGGTAACAGGCTAACTGGTTGACATTAGATGAAAGGCCACTGGTACCTGAAAGATGGAAGGTACCTTGAGGAATGAGACCTGAGATTGTTCTCCAGCCTCTACAGGCATGAACATATGGACATCTCCCACCCCCTCCACACACACAGAAAACATGATTTGATATTGGGCTTCTCTAGCAGCTCTTAAACTTGGGTATCTGTGTTAGTCTACTGCTTCCAAGTATTATCACATATGGGGTTCCTATTCCTCACCTGCCTTTGGCTTGGTATGGCTGTAGCTCTACAGGTTTCTAAGCTCCAAGTCTATAGAAAGGCTCCCTCCTGTCTTTTCCCCCATTGGTTCTAGGCCAAGTGGGATTTGGAACTTCTGGGCACCAGGATGAGGCAGAGGTATGTAACATAAGCCAGGCTGGAGGTCAGGTCTTGTTTTCCTTTGAGGATCTGCTTGCTGCTCCCCTGGAAACCCCTGCAGGGAGTGTTCTCTCCCTCACCTCATCATTTGCACCCCCACCTTCTAAGCCCAGATCCCCAAGGAGACCTGAATGCTCCTGGCTGAAGCTGGGAAAGCATTTTTCACACCTTAAATAAAATGTGCAGATTGAAGGTGGAAGGATTAGTTTCCATTACAATATGAAACATTCTGGCCCTTTTCCCAGAGCTTATAATGGGCCTTACTAAAGCCCCTCCTTCCCCAAAGTGTAGTCCTAGAAACCAGCAAGTCTGGACCACAGATCTGCTAGGGAAAGCAGGCCCTTGCCAAGGAGAGGGGAGGAATGCTGGCCTTGTCATCTGCCTGCACTGAGGTCACAAACAGCTGTTTAAAGAGGCCCTCTGTGTTTCTCTTCACTCTCAAATTCACACAGGGGTTGGTGTATTAGCTGAAGGTTAATTTGTAGATTTTGGATATCTCAAAAATGTCTAAATACAGCCATGAAAAATGGTTGATTCTGCCAAATATGGTGACTCATACCTATAATCCCAACACTCAGCAGTTGAAGAAGGAGGATCGCTGAGTTCAAGGCCAGCCTGGACTACATAGTAAATTTGAGGTCAGTTTGGGCTAGAGCTAGACTATACCTCACACACAAAAAAGATTGATTCATTTTCCATTGACCCAGCCCTTTAACAAGCTCCTAGATATGAGTTACACTTAATTCCACTATCAAATAATTGCTATTAAAACTATTCAAATCTCAGTGCAATGATGATCAGAATGTTTATTTCTTGCTCACATAATAATGAGATGGTTTGAGGATAGGCAAAATTTTATTTAAAGTGGTTCAGGTACCCAGGATTCTTCTATTTATAGAGCCTTGGAATTACTATTTTTTTTAAATCTCATCATCTTCCTTCTCTCTGAAGGAATCTCCACAAATCTTGCTTGGCAGTATTGTGCCTTACTACACCAACAGCCTGTTTATCATAACTCCAACCTCAGGGAAGTCTGCGAAGTTTATTATGCTCTATGCTAAAGAAGGAAAGGAAATCACGGCTGTTGATGAGCACATTTTCTGAGAGATCTCACTAAGAATAAAAGTGTCATTGTGAGTCATCCCCAGTCTTTGCACATCACTAAGAGTGAAGGCGAGGTTAGAGAAAAGGTAGAGCCACCAAGAAGAGTCTTTGGGGCCTATGAACAGGAGAAGAAAAGAACATGACTGGAAGGCTTTCTCATATTATCTCGACTGTGTCTACTGTCACAAATGTTTTTAGAGAAGTTTGTAGAATTTATTATTGTACATTGTAATTCTACAATGTTTACCAGCTTGAGGGCAGAGAAAATTTGCTATAAGTTGCATTGATCTCAAGCGTCTACTACAGGACCCGAGTTATAACAGATATTGCAGGGATTTGCTATGGTCAGTAATAAATTATCACACATTTAGCATCTGAAAGCAATGCCCATGTTTTAATCTCACAGTTTCTATTGGTCAAATAAAAGCATGGCTTAACTGAATTTTCTGCTCCACCGTCTCACCAGTCAGTTAATTCATAGAAATTCTGTATTCTTCTCTGAGGCTCAGCTGGAGAGGCAGCTACTTCTTGCGTTTATGTTCTGCATAGAGTTCATCTGATTAACTCATAAGACTGTTCTTGGCTTTTGATTGGCTATCAGTCTGGGACCACTTCATTCCTAGTGGTCCTATGTACTTCCTCGGGGCATAGCCTTCTCCATAGACCCTCTCATAACAGGAGTTTATTTCTGGAAGGCTGGTCAGGGTGGACATTGCCATAGTATTCCGGGAATACAGACACTAATATATGGGCCTTAGTTACATGAACGATACTCCATCGCCCACCCGGCTTGCACTCAAGGGAGGTAAACTACAAGGATTGTGGAAGTTACCTAAATTTGCCTCCTATAAGACCTGAATTCTAATTTGATTAGTAGATGAGGAGAAAAGTACCATACATAGACAGACTGGCAGTGGAAAATTAAATAATACTTTGAAAACATAAAAATTCATTCTCATCACCTATAATAATGATAATGATTACTTTCGTCTAACACGATGATCAGAAGATCGATTATGGAAAATGTAGATAAATGCTACCAAAAGGAGTGTTCAACAGATTTTCCTTTTGTCCAAGTTGCTGATGGCTTTGGGAGGTCATATCCTCATTCTGGAGCTCGGTTGCCCATTCTGCTAATGAGCACATGCTCTCCAGACGATGTTCTGGAGGTTTCTTCCAATGAAAAACATCACTGGACCAAGAAGCCTCAAGCCAATAGTGGCTTGTGAACAGTCTCTTCTTTAGAAGAAGAACTTGGAAGAATAAACTGAAGGCAAAAAGATAAGGCACCTCTTTCTTGTCACATAATCATGGAATTAAGGGCAAAGGAGATTCTTTGGTCAGCCAATTGGAGATATTTTGAAAGCTGGATATGAGCAGATTGGCCACTAAAATTTGTATGAAATACTCAGAGATTAGATCATCTGTTTCATTTTATATATTACTGTTTTTCTGAGAAAGAACTTTAGCTGTTTTTTGTGTGTTTGTTTTCTTATTAATGCTGCTAATAAATTATAAAATGAAACCAGTCATGGTGGTTCACACCTCTAATCTAAGCACTCAGGAGGCAGAGCTTGGAGGATCACAGTGAGTTCAAGGCCACCCTAAGACTATGTAGTGAATTCCTAGTCAGCCTGGGCTAGAGTGATAGCCTATCATGTACAACCAAAATAAATAAATTATAAATTTAGGTTAAAATTTTTAGCTCTATTGCAAATTAAAGGGAAGAATTTCTAACATTTTATCTAGAAATAGGCACTTGAGGTTAATGTACTTTATGGCAATCAGTTTCTATCTATTTAGTGGAACTGAGAGAGGCAGGAAACAAACCAGAATTAAGTCACCACTTGGACCAACAATCATGTGGCTAAGGATGCTTGGGTTCTACTGAACTGTGATCCATGGTTTTGCCTCTCCATCTAACTCTTTCTGGGCTTCTACTGTTTGCACTTAGAAATTCCTACTTAAACTCCCCAACTCTCTTCCTGTCATCTTGTGTGTGGCACATCCAGAAGAATAAATAGGAATAGTAACAAAATTATCATTCAGCCTGAAACAATTTCCTTTTTTTTCCTTCTCAAAATGAGGTGTCTAAATGTTTGGAAAGTTTAGCCACTTGTATAGATGGACTCGCTAGGGTCTTCTATCCTCTAATGAGATCATCTGAAATATTCTCTGGGGAAATTCTGCAATGTTCTGACTCCAGTCAGACTGCCTAAGACTATTAGGTTGAAAATATACCTGTAAATGTAAATTCAACCTTTATATCTGCAGGGATCTTTTCTTTGTCTTACATACCAAACACCCTTATCCTATCTAGAAACTAATGTGGGTCATACTAATGCTATCGCAATAGAAAACATGCACGTGAGTAATGGAAGGCCTCTTTAGCTGTTTAAGGCCCCTTTCCCTTACCTTGCTAGTCCTGACCCTGCTAGAGAGGCAGAGAGATCCCTACTCTGTGCTCAACTGAACTGTATATAAAGTCACATATTGTTTTACAGTAGCTATTATACCAAATTCCACAATCTGTTTCAGCAACAGAAATCTATGGTCTCATAGATTTTGCAGCTAAGTGAGAATCCTTCCTTGTCCCCTACTGAATATGTTGGCCCCAAATCGTCCTTAGTTCACAACATCTCATCTTCATTCTCCACATGAACCTCTCTCTCATCCTGTGTCTTTTCTAAAAGCATATTTATTGTCAGGTACCCAGGATTCTTCTATTTCTAGAGCCTTGGAGTTATTACTTTTTTAAAAAAATCACATCATCTTCCTTCTCTCTGAAGAAGACTTCACAAATCTTGCATAGAAGTACTGTGCCTTACTACAACAACATACTGTTTATCATAGAGCTAACCTCAGGGAAGTCACTGTATGAGCAAGTCTTGTGACGGTACCCCATTTCTCTCCACTCTGACCCCAATCCATTTAGGATCCTCATCAGTGGTCTTGCTGGACCAGTCCATGGGGTAGGGAGTTATGAATTGTACAAGAGGTAGCCTTGTGTGAGCATGTGTGTGTGTGTGTGTGTGTGTGTGTGTGTGCATGTGTATGTGTGTATGTGTGTATATATGTATGTGTATGTATGTATGTATGTGTGTGTATGTGTGTGTGTACATGCGTGTGTGTATGTGTGTGTGTGCTACTGCTGAGCAGGGGGGGCAATGTCTGGATATTCTCCCCCACTATAGCTCATAACCACACTTACTGTGGGCTCAGGACACACTGATATCAGTAGATGGCCTCAGCTCAATATTCTCAACGTATTTACACATGTATGGCCTATTTGTAAAAACAATCAAACATTTTCAGGTTTCAGGTAGACACATCTTTTGTGAGTTATTTTTTTAACCTACCAGAGTTTGCAATCATGAGTTGGAACTCCAAGAATTCAATTGTGAGATGAAGTATACAGTTATTTATTCGACAAATCTTTGCACAGCACTTACTTTGTTCCTGAGGCTTCTGGCTCCAAGACCCATGAGGTCTCCAAAACCAGACAGTTTTCTGTCAAAGCTCTTGAATACCTGCCCCAGGCCAAAGGTATGATTCTATTGCTGAAGAAACCACAGAAAGTCATCACACAACACAGAGAGCCCCTACAAGATCCAGAATGGTAACCAGTTCCCTGATGGTAGCATGTGTAATGCTGGTTGGGGCTACATGAGCTGCCAGGGGAGATTGGTTAATGATATTTGGAGAACGCACAGACCACTGATACAAAATTCAGACTGGTGTCATGAGAATGCTGAGCACACTGCTCTATGGGAGAAATCAGCAAGTCAAAAAGTGATCACTTGTGCAATAGTGACACCAAAACCTAGGGGGGGTAATCAATGGCTTTCAAATTGGCCAAGGGATCTACTGAGTGACAAAGAACCCTTAACTGGAATTCAAATCTGGGCAAAATCATATGAGGACCAAAATCTTGGTCTCCAAGGGGAAATGTTCAGTAACAGAGAATCACAGAAAGGCTACTACAATCTTGCCAAATTAGCAATGTGTGTCTCATTTAACCTATACTAATCTCTCTCTCCGATGGAGATTCTGTTTGTATTTTTCAGAAGGCAATGAGAGAGCTGTGGTCAATCCAACTCCACCAAGAAGACATGGGATGATGGCAGATAACCCGACAAGAGATGAACCACCCCTGGCCAATCATGTAGGCCCCAAATGAAACTTATGAGAAAGTGACAAGATAAACAAGTGATCTATCATCACAGCAAGTCAAATAACCCAGAATAGGTCATTGAGACAGTCACCAATGATATCCAACACAACCCAAAGCAGAAGTCCAGAGACACTTAAGATCTCAACAATAAAGTAGACTTAATAACTGACCCAACATGACTCAGGAAACTGAGTGGAAGAGGGGCGGAAAGATTGTAAGCACCATGGTAGGGGAGAAGATCCAGAGACATTGCATTAGTTTTAAGAATTAGATTGACAGATGACATGTCAATAACTCAAGTCAATGTTAAGGGATCCAGGTCCATCAATCCCATAGTGCAATATCTATTTTTAAAAATATTATCATTTAAGAAACAAAGAGGAGGGTTTGATTTAAGGAAAATAACGATTGTATATCATCACCATTACCATAATGCAAAAGTGTATTTGCTGGTCCCAAAAAGTAAAATAAACTTTCTGATGACCAAAGTTGGTGAGATAATGAACTAAAGAAAATATTTTCAAGTCACACTAAAACCCTCCTCAGAAACTTATCACTAAACACACATTTTTATTCTACATATTCATAGAAGTTAAGGTCAGGTTCATATCTTAGAAAACTTTTCCAAATCACCTGAAACCACAATGCTATACAACTCACAACTCTGAGTTCATGTGACCATCCAAAAAAAAGTATGCTGGCATTTCAAATCCTGTTCCTTCATGTGGCTTTTGCCCACATCTATGGTACTGCTTTCCAATGCTGAAGGCTCCACCACCAATGGTATCTGGTTTCCCTTCATCTTACCATCACAACCCTGCCCAACACACCATAATTTCTTCACTGAACAATGTGATACCCTTTTCATGAGCCCTTCTCCTTGTTACCAGCTTCCTGCAGACCAGTAATTATAACCTCTTAGCATCAACTGTTACTATTCTGCTTAAAAATCTCCAGTGACTTTTTTCACTGCACATGAAGTGAAATTGAAACTCTTTATCCTAGCCTAGAGGGTTTCACATGAGAACAGACTTATTCTGCTTTTTGAAATTCCTTCTCCTCGCTTGCTCTCCGCCTTGCAGGATAAGCCCCAACCATACTTGCTTGCTTTCTGTTCCCAAAAGGAATTGAAGTGATTATTACTTGTTTATTGTCTGTCTCTTCCCACAGGAATACAAATTTAATGAGAACTGGAGTTTTGTGTTTTCATCATTTTATTCCAATGTCTAGATTAGTGTGAAGTGCAAAGTTGATGCTTAAGAAATGAATGTTCAGTGACTGAATACCATGCAATATCATCTCTTCCTCTCTATTACCTGGATAGACTAATTGATTAATTAATTAGTTAATTGATTAATGGCATCTTTTTAAAAATTTTTATTGTTTTTTTATAAAAAGGTTGCACCCCCTCTCCCCACCCCAGTTATGCTAAGGGTCTTCCATTGGGTTATTTATTTATTTATTTATTATTATTATTATTTATTTATTTATTTATTTATTTATTTATTTATTATTCATTGTGTGGAACAGAGGCCTCAGCCAGTCTCTGTAAGGAGCAGGAGACATGGTGTCTCAGGATATTGCCATCCACCCTGAGGCTCTTCCAATCTTTCCAGCTCCTCTTCCCCTGTGTTCCCTGAGCCTTGGTGGGCAAGATGGGGATCTGATTTAGTTTTGTTTTGTTTGTAGACTCTGGATATCTGTTTCCATGAGGTTTGAGTGACCACAGCGTCTATCGCCCTATCTCCATTTCCCTGAAACTGTTTTTGAGACAAGCCATGAGAGCAGTGTTCCTGTCACTGCTTCCCCTGTAATGACTCCTGTGCCCAGGCAGATGAGGTGGAGGTGACGTTATTGCTCTTCATAATCAACATAATTATCAGTGTATATAGCGCCCCTCAATAAATATATGTTTAGCCTTTGCTTGCAAAGAAGAATCAACAATAGTGTTCTAATATTTCTGTTCAAGGCTCTCCTGTATCTCAGAGTCTCTATCCCTGGTCCACAGTTCTGTGCTGCTAATTTGATGAGAATAAAGCAGGGTCTTTAAAAATAATTTTAGCTATTTATTTTCAAGGGAAGAAAGAGGGAAAGAGAGAGAGAGAGAGAGAGAGAGAGAGAGAGAGAGAGAGAGAGAGAGAGAGAACACATGGGCATACCAGGGCCTAGTGTCACTGGAAACAAACTCCAGACATATGTGCAGCTTTGTGCATCTGGCTTTTTGTGACTACTGAGGAATCAAACCCAGGCCTTCAAAGCTTTGCAAGCAAACACCTTTAACCACTGAGCCATCTCTCCAGCCCAAAAGCAGGGTTTTATAATTGGCCTCCATTTCTCCTACAGGAAACACCTATTGGACCTTCTAAAAAAAATAGTATGAACATGACTCTCTGGTTTCTCGTCTCCATATCCACTTCTATGTCTCTTACATACTTCAGGGAACTCTAGCCCATAAAAGCTCCTAAGGTATAAACTATAGGAAAATAAAAAAAAAAGAAGCCAATAAATATAAGGTGCAATAGCAATGATTGCAATGTGGAAGACAATGTTGGGATTTACTGAGACATCCGACTGGACCTCTTCAAATGGCCAGAATTTAAGGTTCTTCTGGTTCAGTCTACTTACGACCAAAGGAAGTCCTTCCCTTCTCCGAGGTGCTGTCAGTGCATCCCTGAAACCAGCAAGAATTTTGATCCAAATCCAGGGTAGCCCAGGTCAGATCCTCTGCTCTCTGTGTGAACAAATCTTATCTGTGTGTCCTCAGGTTTGAGAGTTGACCCTCATAAATCATGCCTTGGGTTCCCTTAGACATTCCAGAACTGATTTATCCCTCTCCCCCCCCCACCCAGAGCCAAAGTCCACATAGACCCTCAGATTAGTTATTTATTCCTGAAATGCCTTGTTCTGGCATCAGCCAGCCTTGTAGAACCGCCTGTGTATGAAAGAGAGAAATGAATGAGTTGAGCAACTTCAAAGTGTTGTTTTACTTTCCATACAGTCATTAACTTTAAATGTTCCCAAACTAATAGTCCAAGACATTGTAAAGAGGTAATAAGTTCAAAGGAATATGAAACATAAAGCAGAACTCTGGAGTCATTTGAAAGTATTTTCTCTAAATGTGTGCAAGCTTTCAAGGCTGCTAGGCAAAAGAGCCTGGATCTGCATTTTGGCGAGTGCTGAAAAGAATTTTCCCCAAGTGGTGTGTGTGAGGGAGTTTCCAGGCCAACCTCTGCGAGAGCAGCGCATGTCCTTGGAGGATCTGCTGTTCCAGAGAATGCCTCACTGGGCTGGCTTCTTCCTCCCTCAATTAAAGGCCAATTTGTCTCTTTTTAAAAGTTTCTTTCTTGTTTGGATCTGGGTCCTGGGTGCTCTGCCCTAGGAACTTAGCAAGAGTTGGTCTATCATTCTACAAAATAAGGTGTTTTATACAGAGAAAATTACAGATGGATTCATTTTTATTAACTGAAGTTTTGAGTTCTCCTTATAAAATACTCAAGTCATTGAGTCAAATGAGGTGTGGGACAAAGGACAGAGACCTCTATATTTTCTAGGACATCAGACCTGAAAAGCTGCATTTTAGTTTGAACAGACAATTCTCTTCCTTTGAAAAGGCCACCCGAGAATGGGGTTTTCTGTCTAGAGAGCTGCCTGCAGGCAGGAGGCATTTCCCCTGTGCTTCAGACCTTCATCTTCTCAGTTTTCTATGATGTTCTAGACTGTGTAATTCACATTCTAGTCTCATATTCTGGGCAGGGAGGGACTCGGAGCCTTAAATTATTTTAGCAATGACTTCAGTTCCCATTGAATGTACATCTTAGATTTACTTAATAGTTTGCATATTTCAGTATTTCATAATGACATTTACATTGCTCCCAAGATCTTCACTATTAATAACTCCGCAGTAAATATTTTGATCAAAAATATTTTATTCCTTCAAGATAGTTGTATCAGTGGGATGAAACTTTTTAAAAATATTTTATTTATTCATTTTCAAGCAGATAGATACAGAGAGAGATACAGAGAAAGAGAGGGAGAGAGAGAGAGGGCATCAGGGCCACCACCTTGTGGGTCTGGCATATGTGGATACTGGGGAATTGAACCAGGGGCCTTAGGCACTAGAGGCAAGTACTTTAACCACTGAGCCATCTCTCCAGCCCTGGAATTCTTATAATGAGATTATCTATCAGATTAAAGCATGTAACTCTGCTCTTCATAACTTTACTGATGTGTGGTTAATATTCTCTATGATGCAGGTGGATATGTTGGTGTGTGGAAGTTTTTTTCTTAGTTCCACTCTCTACCTGTCATTGTTCAGATACCATATCTCTATGCCCACACCAACACTTGGTCACACAAAGAAGGAAATACTGGGCATCCAAGGAACACTGATCTGTGATAGACACTGATCAAAGCCAAAAATTAAGACAAGTTGAATTCAGTTAAATTGGATACTGTATATAGATATACCTTCTTATGGATCTTGCTTTCAATGGACTTTTAATAATCAATTTCTTCTCAAAAGTTATTATGAGGCTATTAAATGGAACTATATTATTTATTATAAAACATTTCCAAATTTAATAAAGAAAATTAACAATCCCCAACTATGTTGGTGTCATCAGAGTAGGACATTTAATATTTGAAAAAAATTATCAATAGTTGTACCTATTTTAAAAGCAAAATTAGGGCTGGAGAGATGGCTCAGCAGTTAAGCCTGCAAAGCCTCATGACCCAGGTTCAATTCCCCAGTACCCACATTTAGCCAGATGCACAAAGGGGCTCATGCATCTAGAATTCATTTGTACTGGCTGGAGGCCCTGGCAAGTCCATTCTCTCTGTGTCTCTTCTCTCTATTTCTCTCTGTTTGCAAATAAATGATTTTCTTAAGAAAGCAAAATTAGAATCAAAGTATACAATATTCTATTTTCATCAAATAGTATAAGACAGAAGAAATATGTTCATCGCATTATCAATTTTAATGATTATTCAAATTTATCACGTGAATAGATCAACTCACTTGTGATTAATCATGAAACGTATTTCAACTTTATTACAGTTAGTATGAAAGTAATAGTCATCATTTTAATAGCTATTACTACGAAATGGTAATACATACTAGAAATAATTTTGAAAATAGAATTTCTATACTAAAGTATGAGCGCTGTTCTAAGAGTTTTGATGAATATTCAACAAATTTGCCTTTAGAAATGTTACCTTGGAAAAGTGCAGCAGTTGACTCTTTTCTAAGACTCCAAGCAAAATGTCATGTCATCTTCGGATGAGTAATCTTTTTGAGTTAGGTGGACAAACGTGAAGTTGCTTGACTTTAATTAGCATTTTTGGCAAATTTTTAACTGAGTGACCTGTTTACATCCATTTATGTCTATTGTGTATTTTAAGTTTGTATTCATGGTTTTTCTACTTTCCTAATGTTAACTCTCCTTATACTTAAGCTTCAACCCACCAGAAAAGACCTGTCTTCGGGTTGTCTTGAGCACTCATGACCTGCATTGGATAGGTAGTACGACTTCTTATTCCTTCTGGGTGTCTGGTGCTAAATAAATGCCTGAACTGATCTGGAATTCTCCCTCTGGTCACCAGCACTGATTTAATGCTAGACTTGAAATGAGGACACCAAAGGTCAGAACTTACTCTGAGTAGTGACATTTGTGACCCTTGTGCAGAGAACAAGGAGATGAGCTTGTATTGGATCCTTAGAGGACTCTTCATGCAATCTCCTTCCTGTGGGAATAGGGGGCCGTGGAGGAGTTGTTTTTTAATCTTTATTATCCAAAAATAGATACACTGTATGAGCAAATGATGTGTTGGTATCCCCATTTCCCTGTCCTCAATCAGCTGGGTATCCTCCTCTATGAGCATACTGGATCAGTCTATGGGGTGGGGGTTATGGAGAGCCTAGGAGTCAATCTGGTTCCACCACCCCCCTTTGTATGTTGTTGCTGAGGGGGCCATGTCTCTGGAATGGAGGAGTTTTGAGGAAGGAGAGACATAGAGAAAAGATGTGTGTGGAAGAATATCCAGAAGGTGGTGCCATTGTAACATGTCTGGTGCCTGAGAGTGCCCAGGAACTTAAGGAAATTTGTATGTTATGTCCAAGTGTGAAAACACACCTCTTCTTTAGACTAATAGGGTGGATCTTCCTCAAAATTGATTCTCTACACACTATCTCTAATCAAAGATATGCATATATATATTCACAAATCTATGTATATATATGCACTTGTGCATATACACACATGTATATATGATATGCATATGCAAATATATACACCAAAATATGTGCATTATAAATACACATATATATTATTCATTTCATATGCATATCTATGTTATTCATGTCATCCCAGAATTTGTTTGTTTTTTTGGCCCATGTGTATCTATAATAGATGTGACTAGGAAGCTTGATTGCCTTCCTCACACCAGGAATGGATTCCATAAAGCCTGGAACAAGATGTGAATTTTCTGTGTTCCATTCCAATTCTTTCATACACAAGGCTATTTCTTCTGCTATCTAAAAGTGCCTCTGGAAAACTATTCTCGGCCTATTTCAAGGAGTCTGAGGTAGTCTGAAAAACGTGGATAGTATCAGTAAGTGCTGAGTTATGTAGTGAAGGACATAGTCAATTCGGGTTTGTTTCTTCATTATTGCCAGTGACAAAGTGACAAGATCATATCGATTAGCCAATTTCCCTACACTCTTCATATAGATTAAATAATGATGGAATGGCTAGGGAGAGAATCTTGAGATGTATGAGGAGGTTCACTAATTCCTTAATTATTCTAAGAAGGATTTTAAATCTCTGTTGTCTATTGTTTGAGTCCATTGTTTGAAACTTCTCAATCTACAAGAAAAATAAAGATTTGAGGCAAACATAGCAGATGAATATTTTTTTCATGGAAATCCTTGGTGATTGGCTCTGGAAGACAGTAAGTCACATGTTTGTAGTTCAGGTCTGGCAGCAAAGAGTCAGACTGTGTGATGGTCAAGATGTTCTGGTTCAGAAGTTAGAAAATAAATAATTCCTGAGAGGAAGGATTCCTTAGCTCTGGGCAGCTGATACGCCAATAAAATAAATAGGCAGTAAAACACACTTCCTGTTTTGAGAGTTCACATTTCATATTGGCAATGCACATCTCTTAAATTCAATCTCATGCTTCCATAAATAAACCTGGCACCTTTTAAAACACTTTTCCATCTGCTTCAGGATGAGGAGTGCGTTATTGAGTACACCTCCGGGAGCCCCCAGAAATGGGGAAAGACTACCTGTGAGGAGCACACCATTGCCTTTGGCCTTGGCCCAGAGAAGTCTTCACCAGACAGCTGGAGTTCTAAGCATTGTAACAGGAGCCTATGGATCTTCCCTCCCGCTGCTCTTGACTTGAGGTCCTGTAGTGGGAGCCACACCAGGAGTAGCAGGAGTGATGGTGGGTTGGGTCAGGGTTAGGCACCTTTGCAGGCTTCTTTACTCTCATAGCTGGATAGTGTTCATCTAGCTCCTGGGACTCTGTCTCAATATATCAATCAATTTTCCTCAGATGAAGACAAAAGTCCATAATCCATTTATGTTGCTGCCCAGAGAAAGAGATCTGGTGTAGAGACCATAGAAAATCCACAGTGTTTCCCATGCTTGCAGGAATTAACTTGGTTTATCTGTTTAATGGTAGAAAACAGGGATTTGGAGACAGGGAGAAACAACTTGAGTCCTACTTTCCTTATAAACCCTATGCTCTTAGACAGATGAGGAGATAATTGTTTCCTAAAAGAGCTGTAAGAGAAAGCAAAATAAAATTCAAATTGAATATTGAAAAAAAAATCATTCATTTGGCATAGGTGAGTTATCAAGTGGTAGCTATGTGTTAGTTTTTTTTAACCCTTCAAATTAATTACTAAAACAACCAGATTACAATGAGAAAAGGATTATTATAGGCTCACAGTTTTAGAAGTATGAATCCAAAATTGGTTGGCTCCATATTTGGGGCAAGGAAGTATATCATGATAGCAACATGTCACAGACCCAAACTACTCTCTTCATGGCTTCATGGCTGGGGGAGAGAGAGAGAGAGAGAGAGAGACAGACAGACAGACAGACAGACAGACAGACAGACAGAGACACATACCCCTTTACAGTAACCTCCAGTGACCTAAAATTTGCATTGGTTACTAATAGCACTAATAACACTAACACTGTACTGTGATATTTAAGATACAAACTAAGCAAGATATTTCTACTATAATACTTTCTCTGGCAATCTTTGTGAGTCAAGAACTGTCTGGCTCATGTGGCCAGGAGCGGGAGGTATCAATCAATATCGAGATATTCCATTTGAGTTAATTATTACATAGTAGATGCTTTCCTAACTTGGAATTCCAGTCTCCAAAATTGTGTGACATGTCTTCTTCTTGTTGAGCTGGACTTGACCTGGATTTCTTTGTGCTCTCTCATGGTGTGTCATTCTGATTCTCAGCTATTCCTCACCTTAATTATGTGAGCAGCATTGTTATTTATTGTATTTTTGTCTTTTTGCCTTGCATAATGCTTTGACAACCTGACAAATGACGAGCTTGTGATAGATAAATTTGGTTGTCAATTTGATTGGATTAAAGGCTATAGTGAAGTGTACTTTGGGTATGTCTGTAAGAACATTTCCAGAGAGGATTAAGTGGGGATAGAACACGTGCCCTAAATATGATGGCATCACCCCATGGGCTGAGTCCCAGAATGAATACAAGAGGAATCTGGAAAAAGTTGTGTACTGGCATTCATCTCTCTGACTCCTGCCTGTGTGTGTAATGTGACCAGCCATACTACGTCATTTTTCTTTATGGCTGAATAGTATTCCTTGTTTGTATATGATACCTTTTATATTGTCACACTGATAGTCACCTCCAGTAATTCCATAAATTGGTTATTGTAAATAGTACATCAATATGCTTATGTTTATACAGCAGAGTGATACAGAAGGATTATATGGTTATTATATTCTCAAATTCTTAAGAAATTCTCTGTACTGATTTCCATGGTGACTTCACTAGTTGATATTTCCATCAATAGTGTATAAGGACCTTACCACACACAACCCTTACCAACATTTTTGTTTGTTTCTTGATGATAGCCATTCTGACTGGGGTGAGGTGGAATCCCAAGGCAGCGTTGAGCTGCACTTTTCTGATGGCTAAGGATGCTAAATATTTTTCATGTATTCAGTGACCATTTGTTCTTCTTTTGAAAACTGCCTATTTGTTGATGAGATAATTTATTCTTTTGCTGTTTAACTTTAATTACATATAGGTAGATAGATAAATAGATAGATAGATAGATAGATAGATAGATAGATAGATAGATAGATAGATAGATAGATAAAAAAATCAGTAAAGAATTTTTCCCATTCGGGAGGCTATTTCTTTACTCTGGCGAATGTTTCATTTGAAGTATTGAAGCTTTGTAATTTCATGAAATCCTGTGCATCAATTCTTGTTATTATTTTCTGAGCTATTGGAGTCTTTTTCAGAAACTTCTTGCTACATATGTTGACTGTAAGATTGTCTACTTTCTTTGTATATTCCTAACTTTGTGCACTGCTGTGACAAAACACTTAACAAAGGCAATTTAAGAAAAGATTTTATTTTGGCTCACAGTTTGAGAAGACCGAGTCCATCATGGTAGAAATGGCATATTGACCCAAGTGTGAAGTGACTGCTCTCCTTGTGTCTGCACCCAGGAGGCAAAGAACAATATGAAAGTTGATGCTCAGCTGTATTCCTTACTGAAATAACTTTTCATTCAATCCAGGGTCATGTCCCCTGGGATGGCACTACTCTGATCTGCCGCAATTTCCTCTAAATTGAGCTATTCTCTTCTGGAGGAAAGATCATAGGTCTCAGAAGACCTAGAAAGTTCCTGAAACTTAAGAAGACTCATGAGGTATCCCTCCAAGGTTACATAGCAGTGGAAAAAAATGGCTGTGGAAGAGATTTGGACCAGTGGAGCCATCTCTAAAGCATGTAGTGAGCTTCAGAGATGCAGTTTGTGAGTCCTCAGCTCTGTTGGAGTGGATTTCCTAGTGGTATCCCTGGCTTTGAATCATCCGTTCTTCTATAATCCACCCTTCGCCCATGCTCTGTAAGCAACCACAGTGCACTCATTAGTTCACTGAACTGGACTTAGTATAATTGTACTTTGGTCTGTCATCTTTGTCCTTCTATGAACAATTAGATTTCTGTTTGCATTTCTCCAGGAAAAGTTAACCCAATACACCACATTCAGGGTGGGGCTTCCCTCCTCACTGAAATGATATATCTCAAAAGACATATCCAGTGGTATGTCATCTAGGCGATTCTAAATCCACTAAAGTTAACAATGAAGAGTCTTTCAGAGCCAATATGGTGGATAGTTCTAGGATTCATTAGCCTATGTGATATCTCGTTGATATTTAGTAGTAGCCCTTTATTTTATGAAGTATTGGTATCCTGGGAAGGAATTATCACTCTTTGAAAACCTGTAACAGTGGCTCCATTTTTATAGCCCTTGGATTACCTTTTATTTCACTTCAATTTGATTCTGGAACTGGTTCCAAATATCCTAGAGTTTCTCTTTTGGACTTCTACACTAGCCTTTGGCTTTTTCCTCAGATATACTCTAAGTATAAAAAACTCCCCTTGCCTTGCCATTTTCTCCTTTAGATCACCTTCTCTGATAGTCATTTTGACAGATTTGACATCTTTCTACATTTCAGAGTCATCTTCTGACTCACTGTCAGACTTCAGTAAGCACATTTTCTTTTGATCCCTCCCTCAGGAGACTAATCCAAACTCTTCTTCACGGCTTGCTATGAAAAGTCAGATCATGTCCACGTACTTGTGGCTCTCTGAGGCTATGGGAATAAAATCTGGCATCATGCCCGTCAGATCCAGCATGGTTGGCCCACCTATTTTAGTTTTCCCCAGATGTTCACACTGCCAAGTGTAAGATGTGCGATTGATGGAACATGTGAGCCTCCTTCAGAGTGTTCATCTTCTCCTAGGATCAGAGTTTGTGTAAGTTTTGAAGTTCACAGGCACACTTCAAGCCATCAGATGGAAAACATACATTAGGAGAGAATGTGTCCCTCCTCAGAGCAAGCCCAGTCCACAGCTTGTAAGATGCAGACACCATTGGCCCTTTGATCCAAGAACCTCATCAAATCATTCTGACCCTTTGAGGAAGATATGCAACCTGGACAAACAGAGCCAGATGACTTTTTTATTGCTATAGCATAAAGCAATATTAAATGATTTCATAAGTTGTAGCCAGAACATCTGTTATTAGATGTTAGAAATCTGATGTATTCAATTCTAGCAAACTGGCACTCAGCCTTCTCTCAAACAGTGTCTCACCTCTGGAGCAAGGATGTGCTGTTTGACAGTGTTCTGGAATATTCTATTCTTTCCTCATGTTACATGGCCATTCTTCTCTCTGACTGATGACCTCTACCAAAGTAAAGGACTTCCATGAACATAGGGCTGTAAGAGATAAGCACTTCTGTTTTTAGTGGCAATTCAGAAGTTCCAAGGCCACAGTCTAAATGTCACAAACACGGAACAGGGCATACAGAAGGAGTAAACTGGCAAAGGCTGTCAAACCAATCCTCAGAGATGAACAGAAAGTGTATCCCTGTATCAATGATCAAGTTCCCTAAAATGGTTCATTCTTACCTTGACTACTATGGCCTTATATGTTATGCTATTATAACCCATATGGCAAGTTGGGGAAAATTCTCAAATCCTTCATTTACCATAGACAATGGGAGGTTTCTTTGAGAAATTTGGGCCAATGTTCCTAGGGGCATCACCATTTTGCAGAAATCAAAATAATAACCTAGAAATCGTGACTTGTGCTAGAGAGATCTCAGGCTTCCTTTACCTGGCAGTGTGTTGGTTGGCATTGGAGCCAGCAAAGGAGATAAAAAGACAAATTATTTTGGAAGAAAGGAGACCTTCTCAAAGAGGCAAACCACCCCATATTTTATTCATTCATTCTGATTATGCCTTCATTACACATTTATTCACTGAATCCTCTTCAGATATTGACCTGTACTAGTCGTTGTTCTGAGCATTGAGAGATGGATAATAAAATCATAAGGAAGAGGACATCAATCAACTCCGGAGTTTGACAGTATGATAAGGAAAGTAAGCTATTGGCACTGACTACAAAGCAGAAAGCTGTTAGTCATGAGTTACAGATAGAGCTTTGTGGAACATTCAAGGGAGAAAGAAATAAAATGTCCATTGGAAGTTTCCCGAAATGTTTTATTGAAGGACAGAGATTTGGGCTTGGCCCCAGGAAGGGTAGGGTGCTGGAAGAAATGTCAGGGTGCATCTACAGAAGTGGATGGAAGCAATGCGTGGCTATGGGAATTCACAAGACATGCCTGAGCACTGGACAGGGTAGGGTGTCCTTGAAGCCCACAGAGAGTAAGAGTGGAAGACAAACGTGAAACATGTGCAGAGTTTGCCTAGTGAAGGTGAGGCCCCAGGAAAAGGCGTCTCCCCCTTTTTGAGCCTGCAAACAGAGCTGTGATTTAGAAATATTATTCTGAAGTCACAAAAGGCTAAACAGACAAGAAAATAGGTGAAAAAAATACAGATAAGGTATAAGAAAAGCTGCACTGGTCTGTAGAAGTGGTGCACAGGGAAGGTTTCCAATAGAAGAACAGGCAGGATTTCAGGAGTCATGTGTTGTAAAAGGTGGAAGGTTTGGGAATCGGATGGACTCTGGGCTCAACTTCATTTTGACTCATTCTTGGACTTACCTGGAATGGGTTGCAGCTTCTCCAAGCCTCCCTTCCGTCCTCCTCCTCCTCCTAGGCAAGGTCCCCATATGTCACTGAAAACTCAGTGGGAGGGAAGGTTGTGTGAGGGTCAAATGAGATAACATCCATGGAAACACTTCATAATGTCTGAAAACCCCTTACAAATTCTTTGTGGTTAAATCACTGCCTGGATGCGTGACATAAACAGAAAGGAGAGATGGCAGGTGGACCTCAGGCTTTTGAGTCTGGGTGACACTGAATGTACGGAATGACGGAACTAGTAAGGGAAGGGAAGGTGCCTGCAAACAAACTCCAGATGGACTGAAGACTAAGGTAAACTGGAAACCACAGAAGCTCGGAAGACATACTACAATGCAGCAGTTTAGAGATTCTGTCTGCAAGTTCGAAGGGAGAAAGAGACCAAAAAAAAAAATGAAATGACAAATTTGATTATGCTTGAAATTATGAATTCTATATAAGAGTCATAAATAAGATTGGAGGAAGTGACAAACAGAGAAACATGAACGGTTGTCAGTCATGTAACTGACAGATGATGTCTGACTAGAGTAAGTTTTAACACACAGGTGCAAATGTGAATAGGCGAACAAAACATAGGCAAAGAATGCAAATACGTCATTTATAAATCAAGAAGTTCCAGAATAAGATCAGAATTACAATGAAAACCTATTCAGTGTCCATCAATGGAATTTGAATAAAAAAGACAGCTTTTTCAAACTGCTTACACTAGTAATTAAAAAATCTTGAAAATACTATTTTTATCAAAGGGTAAAAGATGATTTCTCGAATGTACTATTGGAGTAGGCTGTAATGTAAAACATAGCATTCTTTTTATTGCTCAATTTGGTGATAGCCATATGTGACACTCCCTCTGATCTTTCAAATTCCCTTCAGAAAATTTACCCAAATAAATAAATGTGAGAATAAAAAAATCAACATGTATGTATTGCATTGTTGGTTAGATTGATAAGAAACAAAAATAAACAAATATACAATAAAAAAATTCCAAAAGGTTTTCAACTTTTGAATGAGTGGCATAAACCCTTATTGAAATGTAAAGCTATCAAAAGTATACTTGTAAGAGAAGATAAATAATATTACTCCATTTGTTCTATATTCTTTTTTAATATTTTATTTATTCATTCTCAAGCAGATATATATATATATATATATATATATATATATATATATATATATATATATATATATAGAGAGAGAGAGAGAGAGAGAGAGAGAGAGAGAGAGAGAGAGAGCACACCAGGGCCACCACCTTGTGGGTCTGGCCTATGTGGGTCCTGGGGAATTGAACCCAGGGCCTTAGGCACTGGAGGCAAGTGCCTTACCCACTGAGCCATCTCTCCAGCCCTGTTCTATATTCTTTACTTTGCTGCATATAGATAGATGCCTAGAGGAATGTTCACCAAAATATTGTCAGTGTATTTCTCTGGATTGTAATATTTCTGGTGCATGCTATATTGATTCAGTTTTAATGTAAGCTCCTTAAGTGCTTTTGCCAAAGTAATCAAATTTGCAAGTGAAATATGTGAAACGAAACGAAGTCCAAGAGGGAAAGGAGAGAGAAGGTAGTAGAGGGGGGTTTGTTAAAAAGTACCCATGGGATATTGATTAATGGAGCCTACTGAGTGATGACATAAAAGGTCAGGCCATGAAAAGAAAGGTTTCCAGAGAAAAGGGCATGGCTACACTACATTAGGAAGCGCCAGGCGTGGTGAGAAGCAGGCCTAGAACTTGCACTGTTTCTTTGGATGGGGAGGCAAAGCAGGGCAGGGGAAGAGCTTGGGCTAATTTGAGTGGGTCTGCAAGATCTGAAACATGGACATGGTTTCTACTTGTCTGGTGCTTGACATGGGTCCCCTAGGAAGACACAACATAGTTTAAGGAAGCATGAGGTTTTACACTTGTGACTGGTTACTTTTGTTTCCAGGCAACTTGTTTACTGTCTGGAAGAATGAGTCTCTACTTGGCCATTGATTCCCATCACATAGGTCAAAAATAACACGAAATTTAAAAATGTGAGCAACACATTTCTGGCCCTTGTCAAAGTAGATGTGAAAAGATTGTGAGACCAGTAGAGTTTTTAATGCCATCATCTAAATGGCCTGTGTTTCTTCTAAGATGGACAAGGTAGAAAGCTTTTATTACGGAGACAGGAAAGCGACACTACCCTCCAATGGCTTCAGTCTTAAGAAAAAATAATTAAGAAGCCTATACTGTTCCTGGAAAATAATATGGACAGGGTTTGATAGAAGGTACAAAAAGAAAGGGAACAATTTTAAAGAGTTGTTCAGCATGGAATATTTTTATGGGAAAACAAGGACAGCCATCCAGGTCCACCTGAGACTAAATTTAGGTACAAAGAATGGAACCAGTAGATCTCAGGATTATGCTGGAATATTTATAAATAAAGTCATAGACCCATAGATATTTGCTATTCTGAAACTTCAAATCCTTGAACAAATGACTCTCTGTCATGGTTTGATGTTGGTGTGCCCCAGAAAACAATCAACAAATGTGTTCTGATTGATTGATCCTCAGCTGATGACAATTTGGATTTTACAACCTCGATGGAGCTATGTTGTTGGGGGCGGGTTTATGGGATTATAAACCAGCTTCCCCTTGCCAGTGTTTGGCACACCTTCCTGCCGCTGTGGCAGAGATGATGTCCACCCTTCTGTTCATGACATCATTTTCCCTGCCAGGATGGAGTCTCCCCTAGAGTCCATAAGCCTAATAAACCAATCCCTCCACAAGCCATTTTTCCTTTGGATTCTTTCTGCGCAGCAACAGAGAAAGTTGACTACAACACTCTTTATAGCAGGAATGAATGTTTGTGGAAGGTCTGCAGAAAGGCTACAGAGAGCGATGTTTAGGCTTTGCTGGTTAAGGTCCCAATCCAGAACCCTGCCTGCCATGGTGGTTGTCTCTTAAATCATGGAAGAAGTACCCTGCCATGCTCTCTCCTCTCTCTTCATCCCTAGCTGGAAGATCCATGCCTCTGTCTTCAGACACCTTTCTCCTACATAATCAGATTAGGAAACAGTGAATGAAGCCAACTACCAACACCTGCCATGGCATGAGAAATGAACAAAGAAAATCATGCTATGGCTTTTCCAACATCTGAAATCTTGAACATTTTCTATTGGTCGGTTCTGTCTGATTTTATTTTAATGCAGGGTCTCACTTTGTAACCCAGGCTCAACTTGAATTCACGACGACCCTGCCTCATCTCAGAGTGCTGGGATTATTGGCATACACAGCTATTCCTGGTTTATATATTTCTCTTCAATGAAATTAACAATCATTGTAACCAGTGTCTAAATGAGATTCAGACAGGAAGAGAATTTGTTCATGAATTAATTCATAATTCCATTTTCTAACTTCAGTAGAGTTTAGCCATGTGCAATGCTGATGGAAGATGGTCTAGTTATCGTCACTTCATTTCTTTGTGCTTGGCTTAGTAACTGATGTCTCCAAGTGCCTGAGTGAGGGCAGATGAAGGAAAGAAACGTGAAATAGTCTCCACATGTCAACTGATTCCACATGACAAAGCTTGGCTTTGTGAGGCAACAATGTGTTCTATTGACACCCGGCTGAGTAGTGCCATAAGGTCATATTCAGAAAAATAAAAAGTCAGTGTGGCTCTTTCTCTGAGCCTTGTCTTCTTGTCTTGCAACTGAGATGCATTCTTTACTCCTGATTTGGAGGCTACATACATTATATCCCAGGGAGACTGATAATGGTGCTGGCTTTAGTCTCATTTGGAAATACTGAGACTTTCTCCTGAGGGACTTAGAAAGATTATGAGTTTAAAAATACATCATACATTTGATCTTGATTATGAAAAACTACCCTCTATATCTCAGGGCCAATAGAAAGAAGGATGTCCATAGGGAGAATGAAGAAAGAATTATTGTCTCTTGGGCACATTGCTTCCTATCTGGAGACAAAAGAGCCAGGAAAAGGAGTAATAGCACAGCAGACAAGGACTTTCAAATAACTGATGCCTTTTACCAAGAAATGAAGTCAAGAAGAGAATAATTGTCCATCAGCAGGAAAGGATTAACACCCCAGACAACTTTCCCCATAGCGTTCTCTGGTGGATTCCATGAAGTCACACAATTAAGAAAAGCAGGCAGGAGTTGTACATCATATACAGACCTCCACAACAGAGCTTTCCAACGTTTCCGCCAGCTCGATAATGACCTGGCTGTGTGTCACATTGTCTAGGCACCAGTCTGGATTTTCACTCTGATCATATAAAAATAATTTCATATTTAAATCACATAAATTATGCTTTGTCTTGTCTCTGGGCACACACTGCAGTCATTTCATTCACATAGACCAATGCCGCATGTAGGATGATAGCTTCTGACTATAGACTGTCTCCTTTTACAGCTCCAAGTATTGTCCTTGAATCCATGTTCAATGTGGAGAGATACCTAATGCAAAATGTGTCTTAACCAACTCTCTTCTTTTATCCCTAAAGTCAGTATTTTCCCTTGCCTAATATTTGGGTGAATGGTTACCATACTGACTGTCTTTCCAACTCTTAAAACCATTCACGCCACTATAGCTATTCTCCTAAGTCTTTGATCATTACAACTTCTTTGGAAGAATAAAGTATACTTAGCCTGGAATGATCAGCTCACTGAAGTCAAAGAATGGCGAATATTTTCTTTGCTATCTTGTTTGGACTCCTAGGCATTCAGTTCTTTCAACACCATCTTGAAACTCCTTCTTTGATTCTTCTAACTCCCTTCCCTTAATCTATTTCCTTCAGATTTTCTTTTGCTTTCATGCTTCCTTCTTATTTGCTTTAGTGATGTCAATCCCTAGTAAATATACTAACTGTTGTCCTTGTAACTCTATATTGACTTGTCCAACATGGGTGTAACTTCTCCAGTAATTCTAGGATTTCTACATTTCGACAAGCTTTCCAGCTGATGCTGATTCAAGGGGGCAGTATAATATCATCTTGCCTAATATTTGTAAGATAAGCAAGTTCAAAGTAATACTAGTTTTATAAATAGACTGTCTAATAAAATATGGCTATTCTAGAAAATTCTAGTTCTATTCTATTCTATTCATAGTATGTGTAATAGAATATGGCTACCCTACTCCTTCTAGAACCAAGGAACATAGATTGACTGAATCCAGTCTATTTCCTCTTCTTCCATGACATTTGCCTACCTTGAAGATTCTCTGTAGCCATGTGACTGACTTCTAGCCCATGAATAGAAGCAATATGCCCGTAAAAAATTTTCATTGGTGCTTCTCCACACTCTTTCTTTCTTGGCTGGCTTAAAGTCAGTTGCTGTGGAAATTCACGTTCTAATAATGGCAGAAGTTCTGCTCTCTTTAATCATAATTTCTATTGGATGGTTGTGAATCTAATTCATTCCCTCCACTATTGCTGCATGGCCAAGAAAATATACAGTATTCAGTCCCATTGAAAGTGTGGGACATTTGTTATAGTAGCTGACATTTGACTAATACAGGTAGGTGAAAGCTAATAGCAAATCTGCCACTCCCTCATGATATCTTACAAACATGTTACTACTCTGATATTTCCTGGCTCCTGGCTTCCTAGTAGCTATAAAATTTCTTATCCACTAGGTTATTAACTTCCTTGTGCCACATTAACCCTGGACAGTTTAGTGAATCTTATGGATAATTTACAGAAGAAATGGGGGCTGCTGAGATGACTTCAAAGGTCCTGGAGCTTTTGTGAGACAGTCGGTAGAGACAGGAGGAACTCTGGGACTCCTTGGTCAATGAGTCCAACTGAAAAGTGTGGAGCTTCAGGTCATCCAAAGACTGTCTCTGGGAAATATTGTGGGAAAGCAATAGAAAAGGTTATCCAGATGCTTCCTCTGGCCTCAGCATGCATACACGTGGTGCATATGCATTTGCGCACACGCACACACACACAAAATAGAGTAAGTGATCCAAATAAACCACGTAGTGTCACAAAAGAACTATTTCTACCATCTTCAGAGAGGCTGAATGATGGTTGGTCTTTGTGAGGAACCACACATGCACACATATTGGGCATGTAATCAACTTTTTTGATTGCTACAAGTGAAGAACATCCAATACCAATCCACAAAGACATATTAAGGTATTTGGACAGACAACTTCCATAGATGCTATTACAAGACCAAGGAAGACTTTTGATTTCAAGAAATACCAGAATTATCCAAGGACTTCGGAATTAGACTATATTGTGGTAAAAATTTTTAGTTCCAAAATCAGTGAGCTCATATTTGGCTATATCATCATGTTTGAATCAGTATACATCATAATCTTTTCAGTCATACACAATGAAAATGAATTGATTCATCTCCTTCCATATGTTGATCAACAAACACATATAGAGAGACAATGTATTACAGATGTCTGGGTAACCAGAAGTTGATGACTGAATGATACCTGGCCTTGGTTTTCTCTAAGGTTGGCTAGCAGCTTTATGTAGAGAGACTATGATCACACATGATCACCTGTTAAAAGTAATAACTGTCATAGTTCAAAGAATTCTCTTTAGATCATATAGCACTGTGCTGTAAAATGGGTTGTATGTGAGATCTCTGTCATATTCATCTTGCATAGGAGAAACTTTATATACAGTGACTTATTCCTTAATTATCAATCCTCCTAGACCTTGGAAACCAGCATTCTAATATCCACTTTGTTGATTTTGATTAATTTACATATGTCATACAAGTGGAATCATGCAATGTTTGTTCTGTCATGACTTATTTCACTTAGTATCTTCCATCCATGTTTATCCATGTAGTCACAAATGATATGATTTTCTTCTTAAATAAATGTGGAAATATATATATATATATATATATATATATATATATGATGTAAATTATTTGTCCACTCCTCTATCTACAGACATTTTGGTTGTTGCCAAATTTAGCTGTTGTGATTTATATTACAATAAATATGGAGGTGAAGATTGAAGATATTTCTTTGAGATCCAGATTTCAACTCCCTTGATTATACATAAAGAAGTGGGGTTAAAGGATAGTTCTCATCTTAAGTGACATTAACACACACACAGAGGCATACATACACACATATAAATTTTTGAAGGGATGTGTATATTTAGTATGTGATTATGATAATGACATCAGATGCATATTAATATGCCTCAAATCATCAAAATATATAAAGAAACATCTATATATTTGTACCAGTAATATGTAATTAAATCATGATAGTTTTGAATTATCTCCAACAGTTATGAGATAGGGTGATGGTGTTCTCCATTAAAGAAAATTACATGTCATTACATTTCCATGATTTATACCCTGTATTTATAATAAAAGAAAATGCAAAAGTTCAGAGAAAGCAATTACCTGTGATAGTGTTTCTCCATTGAGTTCAAGAATGCCCTGCAATCCACCCAAGTATTTTGGGTGGGAGAAATATGACTCAGCCTCAGGTAAAAACCTCTACTCCAGTCCCTGCTTGGATAGAACTCTTCCTTCTTGTCAATGACCTAGGCTGTCCACAGGTATGCAGATTTTATGTGATCAAGCATACGCCTGGAGAGAGAGATATAATTCATTCTCCCCACCTTCTAGCTGACTGTTCTCTTCTACTGCTTTTTCCTATCCTGTACTTTGTGGAAGTGCAGAGGACCCCACTAAAGAGACAAGCTGCTGGGACCCAAAAGTTCAAGGCATATACATACTCCACATATACTCCAGTTTTAGAGCAAGTGTCCATCTTTTTATCATTTTATGAGTAACAGTGAGGTCCCTTCAAATCATTTTCTATCTCATTTCTTTATTAAAAATAATCTTGTTTCCTTATAATTTTATATGAGCACCATATCTAATACAGATCAGTATGTCAGATGAGATGAGCTTCCAGCACACAGATACAAAAATACAAAAAAAGCACTTTTATTCACCATATGTGTTATTTTTCATTAAGAAAATTAACTTAAGGAATAGGATTTTGTGTTATCAGCAAATTCTATTCTAATGTGAGGGAGTCACAAGATGATGAGTTTCTAGATGAGCAGAATTGAGCTTAGTATATCAGCAGACCTCCAGTATAGGGCTCAATAAATGATACAGAACATATGTTCAGTAAATGTTTGTTAAAGTAGACTAAAATATGTTAGCTTAGTGGTGATATTAAGATACCTTAGAAAGATATACATATATGGCACAATTTTTTTATCTGAATTAGGCTAGTTGAGTGTAACATGATCTTTTAGCCATCCATAGCCTTGGGAAATTAGTTAAATTCCCTATGCTTTACTTACAACATCTGAAAGAAACAAGAGCAATAATAGCCCTTAGAATTATGAAGATTTGGTGACGTGGTACATTATTATTATTATTAAATAATAATGCTTATGATGTAGGGATTCTGTACACATAAGAATTTAATCATTACTGAAATAGTAGTACTTTAGTATGAACTTCATAACATAACTTCATCACTTTAAGAAATTGCTTATCAAGTGGTGTATCTGTTTACAGGTTCATTTTGTCATCTACTTTTAAACAACCAGCCAGGTTTCATTCTGAGTTGTTTTTAAAAGACCCTTCTCAATGGAAATATCTAATTGACTATGAACTTTCAACCAAGATAATGCAGATTATTTGATGTGTGTACAAAATGATATTAAAATAGATGGTTCCGCCATCCTTTGAGTAAAAGAATCTCCTTTCCTGATACCCACATCTGGATATAAGTGGATAAAAGTCCCATTCTAAGTCCAATATTTCTGGTTGTCTGCATATGCTCTAGCAGTGCCTTCCTCTTACCCTCTTCAGCGAGTTACCTTCCCCATCTTTACACCTGCTGAAAGCAAAGCAGGCTTGCCCAAAGTACCACAAGGTCATGGCTGTGGAAGAGTGAACTAGATGTCTTCGGGGATCACTGAACACTTCAGTGATTTATGATTTTATTTTGAAGAACAATTCCAGCTTTGGGGATACTCAGAGATGAGCAGGACTGGCCAAACACCACTATTTCTTCTTGTCAACACATTGGCATGCCTGAAGTGACGGCCAGTTCTTGCTGGTGGGCAGAGAGGCAGGTCTGTGGCTGTCACATGAGTGATGTGAACACAATTACAGAGTCCTGCCTGTTACAGCAGAGGAGCAAATACCAGAATGCTTAGCTCTGCAGGTGGTGATGTCATTCTTGATGTATTTGCTGCTGTCCAACCAGTTGTTAATATAAAATTTATAAACCTAACTCTATGGTGGGGAAAAGCTGGATAGAAGATTTCATATATAAGAAGAATATGCCTGTGGGGCCTTTAAACATAATAGTATTGAGTTGTTTGTGTCACTGTTTTATGGCTCTGGATAGGATGTTCTGGCTGGACAAGATTTATGGTGACATCAGGCTAAAGAATGATGTATTTTTAAAATGCTCACATGTCACCTTCCAACTGAGGGAGACTTCTCATGGTTCCTACTGCTTTGGCTAGACCATTTTCCCTTCTGGCTTCCCAGACCAGCCCACTGGCTTAAGAATTTTAACCTTCTCTGGAAGATTGAACTTCTCTGTGGCCAGGCACGCAGCAAATCCCATGGCAACAGGAGCATCTGTGAGTTCTGTAAAACCAAAACAAGTTACATGCTTGTAAACATAAGTAAACATTTCCAACTGCTCTGAGGTGTAGCAAAGAGAGACTGGACCAATGCAAACTCAACAACCAAGCAGAGTCTTCATATGAGATACAATATACTGCCACTTCGAACAAATTCTCTCCTTCTTATTCAAGGTGAGCTTACAGTGTGAAGTGAGAACCTCGGGCAACATTTATCATGCCAAAAAGAAGATGCTGAGACCAACAGTCAGAAAAGATCAGAAGTGAGAGGCTTTGGATCCCTGATCCTTAGTCCAGAGGATCTCAGATCTTCCTAATTCCCTACAGTTTTTCCTTTGATTCTAAACCTTAGTATAGATTACCAAATGGCATACCCTGTCTTTAAAATGTGTACACATACTCTATTTTAATTATATTTTTGTTGGTTACTTATTAAATGAATTTGAATATTACAAACTAGTTTCTAAAAGACTGATTTCATAAAGCTTATTATAGAAACTCTAATGGATTCTATCTTAGAAAAAATAATGAAATGCATAAGATAACAAACAGGTTATCAATAGTCTTTAAAGAAGTTGTAGTAAATTATTAAAGTGAGAGTGCCCAGGCTTAGGAGTAAGAGTATAGTTTTCAAAACAATAAAGCAGTCTTAATACTCACCCACCATGACTCAGGGAACTGAGCAGAAGAGGGGGCAGAAAGAATGTAAGAGCCAAAGTGAAGGAGGATTTCCAGAGACATTGCCCCCTCAATAACAACATACAAAAGGGGGGTAACCAGGTTGACTCCTAGGCTATCCAAAACCCCCTACCCGATGGACTGATCCAGTCTGCCCATAGAGGAGGATACCCAGCTGATTGGGGACAGGGAAGAGGGAAATCGGGGAATCAGGGATGCCAACATACTATTTGCGCATACAGTGTATCTAATTATGAATAATAAAGATAAATAAAAAAGATGTAGCCAACTCCTAGATAATACATGAAGAAAAGGAAATAATGTATATGAAGATTGGAAAGGAAAAAAAGTAAACACTTTTGAGCAGTATATAAAAAATAGAGGTGGCTGAGGATACAGCTCAGTAATAGAGCACTTGCCTTGTATACCAAGGCTCTGATTTAATCCCAAGCATCACTACAATGGATACCGAAAAGGCATTTTAAGCACCCAGTAAGAATGTTATTGAATTAAATGAAGAACATGAAAACAGCTGACTTTACTAAAAGTTTGCCTCAAATATCTAGGTCTCTTAATGACAAGTCAGGATGCCTGAGAGAGACATCCCTTCTTAGACCATGAACCATCTTCTGCTGCAATGTCAGATGTACTAGCTGAGGTGGAGCTGAGAGAAGGGACATAGAGCTATTTTGAGAGAGAGAGAGAGAGAGAGAGAGAGAGAGAGAGAGAGAGAGAATGAGCAGTAATCATGTGAAGCTAGGCAGTAGAGCAATTAGGAGCCGTTAGTGGCCTTTGGCCTTTCACAATGGGTCAGGGAAAGGAGCCAGACCAAAGTACATAGCTTCTACAGGATGATCAATAATTTGGCTCTCTATCAAACCAATGTTCTTTAAACGTGTTTGAACACTTTATGGAGTAGGGATGAGTTGGTGTAACTGAGAAGCTCCACATCAAACCCCTGCTTGGTATGGCAGACAGAATTGATTTACATGTAACCCCCATTTTAGCTGTCTTGTGGGGAACATAGGATGATTGGTAGCACAGTTATGACTTGTATTCTTACATCTTCTAAGCAGAAAAGATGATAACAAATCTAATCTCTCCTGTGCTAATGCCAGGGAATAATAACTGGAAAAGTGTGTGGAGGTTATGATTCTCAGATCGTCTGGTGAAGAGGAAGGCGTGGTTGGGGAGCAGAGGTACTTCACATATAACATGGAACCCTCTGCACTTTTAATATCTATGACACATCAGCCTCTTTTTCAATTGATATGGACATCACTACACTATACTACCTTAATTTTTAACCAAAGGATTACTACAGCAGATACTACATGAAACAGCTCTGAATTCCCAAGTACTCCACGTTTTGAGCATATAAAAAGATGAAATTAAAATATTCCATTGGTCAATTAACCATAGTAAGAAGTATCAAAAACAATTGTTTAGGGCCAAAAAGAAGGCCATGTGTGGTGGTGAGGCATATAAGTGTGCCCAGGTAAAACATGCTGGTGACATGAAAGATGGAACTAACTTATCTCACCTTGGGTGTTAGGTGAGGGGAGGGACTCTTTATTTATTTATTTAACTTGTTTCTTTACATAGGTTGTGGGTCTGTGGGTTAGTGGGGAAGTTGCAGCATGCATCAACTCCCTGATCGTCCATGGAGCTGGGTGAGCAGAGGCTTGAAATAGCTGTGAGCCAACGGGCATAGTCACCCCGGAGAATGCACTAGTGGGCAGTTTTCATTCATTGTGTAGAGAGCAATTGTTTATATAGTGGAGGAGGCAGAGGTAGGAGTAGAGACAGCAACGGGATTGGTAGGGGCAAGATCTGTGGACATCTCATGAGTTTGATTTGTAGAGGCCAGTACCATTTGGATACCTATTTTGCATAGATAAACTGAGGGGCTACCTGACTCTATACATGTATATAGACATGTATAGAATGGTGATGTCAGCAGAGGAAATGTACCTTTATTGTTTAGGTTTGTTATTGCAGCTGGGTTAAGTTTAGGCCTTGAATTGCCTGCTTAGCTCAGGGCACAGCTGTGGCCTGCCTGGGGGCTGGAGTGTTCAGGATTGCTGAGATTTATAGGGGTCCTCAGACTTTGCCTCAACATCCTTATCAGGAGACAGTCCCAGAAGACTGCCAGACTCAGCAAAACCCTATGTCCTCCATGCCCCTTTAGCAGGGTACCACAGGTTATATTCTCATATCCCCTCTCCTCTGACCTCATTTCCCTGAGGGCCCTCTTCTGTAAGGTCATTGGGGACTGAGGCCCTGATTTTCCCACAGGCAGGGAGGGACTCTGCAGGTGAGAAGGGCGAGGCCCTGAGCTAAACACGATCCTCACCCCAGGATCACATCTCAGAACTCATGGGCTCATTGACCACAAGAGCAGATTTTTGAATCAGTTGTCAGTGAAAAAAACTTGATAATTTGTGGAGGGAAATGCCACAGAGTCAATAAGACTGTTAAACTGGACTATTGGTACCATATAGTGTCTCCATTTCCCACTGTTCACAAGGATCAAATTCTTGGTGGTGACCTTTGTCTTTTTTTGCTTCTGATTTCTCTGGAGTCCTCAGGCTCAGCCTCCAGACCCTCCTCTTCTTATTCTCCCACCTGCTTCCCATTCTAACCTTCAACTTGGTGAATGCACTTCCAACTTCACCTGTGACACTCATTAATCCCGTAACTACTTTCATCTTCGCTTGCATAACTGGGCAATCTAACTCATTCAAGAGGCTGAACCAGCCCCATCCCTTTCTGCTTTTCTGCATCTTCCCAAAGACTCTCTTCTTTAATTCTTAGTAAAAGCAAACAATTGCCTTTAAATATGCTTTTAAGACCAGCACTGATTTGAACATAAGCCACCTAAGCTAGTCTCTAAATGAGTTCACATTCTAGCAAAGGCAGACAAATGGATTCAAAGTAGAAGCAATGCAGAGAGGAAGAGATAGTTCTGACTAGGAATAGGAAGGAGATTATTGTGGGAGGAGTGGCGTCAGTTCAGATGAGTGACAGGTGAAGGTTCAATACCTGGAAGAGTTGGGAACACAATCCTCCAAGTGCATAATCAGCAAAGGCATGAAATCACCGCAAGGGAACTAAAATCAACAGGCTGTAGCTACAGAAATATGCTCTATAATAGTAGATCACGCAGTTAAAAGTGGCCTTGTTTTACAGTGGTTTCTGGATTCTATATGTAACTTATAACTTTTCTCTCCATTTGCTCCTTAAAGCAGGAAGCTAGTGCCCTTCTGCATTAGCTAGAGCAGAGACAGACCTCTGGCAGGTGTTCTGTGAGGGGCTGCTCTGTGAGAGGGTATTGAGAACCTGCAGAAGAAAGAGCAGTAGTGATTTCATTGAGCAAGTATGTGACTGCACAGAGCAATTTGTTTTCCTAGGATGAGGTCCCAGTCTCAGAAGGGATAGGCCACAATATGGTACAAGACTCTGGAGAACAGGTTCACAGCTGCCCTTTGTCTACTTAGCCCACTGACGTAGATGGAGTGAACTCCACTTTTCAGTTTACTTATAGGACACGGACATGGAATTGGGCTTGGTTGATGGTGTCACCACAATTTCACTGGGACTGTTGCCAGTTGAATGGTAACCAGGCCAGCCAAGTCCAGACCTTTGCTAAAGCATTTACAATGAAGCAAGCCAATTCCTTTATTATGTTTTTTTACTCTAATAGGTTCATAAAGTCACCTTCAGAACTTTTAGGCAGTGTGAGCTTTGAGAGGAAGGGAACTGAATCCTGAGAGAGTCACGGTATTTTGACTAAATATTTGCAGGGGTCTTGCTAGTAATTATTTCCACTGGTTGGAAATGCCTGAGATAGTCATAAAAAAAACCCTTATAGCTTATATGATGTTTACCCATCAGTTGATGTTGTCCACGTTGACAAATACTATGTAATAAAATTATGTTAAATGATTGCTTAACCAATGAGACCTGGAGCTATCTTGGGGTTGGCTTTCTTTTATTTCCAAAACTACCTTATGACAGACAACCTAGACACTCACCTGCAGGAAGAATAGGTTAAATTCCCGTTCTTTGAGGTCCTACTGTCCCATTGTTGTTCCCTGTGTTGCTAGGGAGTGCAGTGACTATATTCTTAGTTGTTCTCTCGGATCAGAGTGGTATTTGTTTTGTCCCTGCCAAAGAATTATGTTTCCATCAGCCCAGTTTTCTTGGTTTTGGCAAATCCTGGTTATATTTCCCAATTACAAAGTAATGAGTCATCTTGCAGCATCTCTTGATTTAAAATTAGCACAACAGATTGGACTTGTTAAACCGAAAAGAGCCATGAAGGATAGTGACAATCTCTGTTGTCTGTGGAGCCACAAAAAAAAGACGAAAGAAAAGGCAGAAGGATCTAGAAGAATAGTTTAAACCCATTAGAAATTTTTGACAGTTTAGTATCAATTTGGTGAGTAATTATGATGGTAAGATTCTGAGGAGTGGTCACTGTGCTTATGACAGTAGTTTTAAATTATGCAGCAGTAACACATTATTCCTAGAAATCTCAAGTCTCAGTAGAAAAAAATGTACATTCTTTTTCTTTTCATGTGGCATGTCCAAAACAAGTGAGAAGGTCCTCTACACATCCCAAGAATTCAGGTGGACAGAAGTTCTTTTCTCTGGTGTCGATGGAAGTAATGAAACTAAGAGAGACTAGATAATCTCACATCAGTGTCTCATTGCTTCAGCCAAAAAAATGACACTTGTTATTTCTTCTCATATTTCTTTGGTCAGAACTAATCATGTGGTCCTCCCAAGTTGCAAAAAGACAGATGAAATTCCTTGTGTACTTGGAAGAGAAAAGCAATCAAATATTGGCAAAGCTGGCAATGTTGACAACATCTCCCCTTCTGGTCATCAAGTGATTGCTTCACTTTTCTTCCCACACAGGAAAGACTTATTTTCTGGCACACAGTCTTATCCCCTCATTTCAACTAAGGTACAATCCAGGATGTCAGGCATGACTGGCATTCTCCACATAAGGTTTGGTATACACTTTTTCTTTCTATCCCAAAACTCATGTTCTGTGTGATGATAGAATAGAGGCAAAGTTACTATAACTGAGGGAGGAAGAGCACCTCATGGTCACTGAACTGAGAAGACTGAAATCCATCTGGGAGATATTCTGATGAAAAGGACTCTCCCTTGAGTAGACCCTGAGTTGGTCTGCTCTCTTGATGGGTGAGTCCTTAGCATGTATCTTCTTTGACCTCTAAATCTGACCACTGAGTGTACCAGCTACTTCCTCGTTGCTGGATGAAGACACCTGACAAAAAGAAACTTAAAGAAGGAAAGGGTTTATGTTTGGCTTACAGCTCAAGGGGCTGTCTACCATGATGGGGAAAGTGTGGCAAGAGCTTGGCAGCTGCCATCAAATCTTTCTATCAGCAGGAAGAAAGTAGAAAGAAAACTCAAGAGAACCACCATGGCTGACTATAACAACTCAAGGCCTGCCCCCAGTGATGCACTACCTCTAGCAAGGCTCCACCTCCTAAAGGAGACACGAATCTCCAATAACCCACCAACTTGGGTCTATGGGGAAGATCCCCTATCTAAACCTCTATACTCAATGAGCCCTTTTCATTTTTATCTTTGCATGACATTTCTGATACTGGGTTGCACACACTCTGCGAGATGAGTGACTTCTTAGGCTTCTTTCCACAAGTGCCACATTTATACCCATTGGTTCTTTGATCAACACAACTATTCCTTGGAACACGTGGCCATTGTTAATATTGTCATTCATTCCTCACACAGTGTCCTAGAGGCATGATTTCATTAAGTTCATAAGCCACTTCTCATATCTGTATGAGCAATTGTTTTACTCAACATTTTTACACCGTAGTGAATAAATCACCATTTTCCCTATGACTTTAGGACATTCTGCTGGCTCTCTGATGTGTGAGAAAAATGCTACTTCTATAACATTTTTTGGCCCTTTACCAGCCTTGATACCAATTTTATACTGACCATTTAGATTATTGTACAATAGCAAGTCTGCAGTATTAGTAGCTTAATATAAAACACTTGCTTTTATTTATGTTATCATCAATTACCTAACTGTTCATTAAACACTGTACATACCATCTAACACAAGAGCCATTTGGTTGATGTCTCTGAGCTTAGAATAATGAAAACAACAAGCATTTATTGAACATCTGTTTTGTTCCAGAAATTTATCAGTATATATATATATATAAAAGATGTTGAATAATCCATAGTCACAGAGCTGAAATTTCAGCTCAGTTTTTCCTGATTTCTAAGTTCAAGTCAATAATATTTTGTTTCATTTTTGTGTAAAATTTTACATTTGTAGTTTTCTAGTATTTTGCACAGGAAACCATAATGTTTTTGTAATAATCAAGAACAATTATAAGAGATTTTGCAGTTTTTTATATTATTCAAAGCAATGTCTTTTTGGTCATCTGGGGAAAAATAACTTTAAGCAAACAATGGTTTTTAAAAGAAAATAAACAGGTAGAGCCTTACTGACTATAAGCAAGAGATTAAGACATATTAGCTCTGAATGTTAATAAGACTTTACATTGAAAATTAGAAGCAGTAACAAGTTTGTTGCTGAGGATTCATTTGGCAAGGATACACACAAGTACTTTAAAATGAAGAAACCAGAAGGGCTTAGACAGAAATGTATTGAACTTCTGATAATGGTTGCATCAAAACACCTATGATTATGAAATACCTCTTCATTATATCTTTCCCTAAAAGTAGGAGTTACATGAAAGTTATGTATTTACTGCAAAAAGACCCTTTTCAAAGTGTGTTCTTCATAGATTTAGACATCGTATGAAATCCATTCCAAGAGAAAGATGACATTTCAGCCAATCATGCAGAGCTAAAGACTCCTTCCGTTCTGCAATGTTCAGGAATTTTCAGATGTGGACTTGCCCAATGTGCCAATATAGTAAAAGGAGACATTTTGTGTAAATATTGTCCTCAACATGGGAGCTGTGAAAGGAAGGATCAGGTCAGAAGTTAGTGGAAAGTACTTGCTGCAGAATTTCTGCATCTCAACTCAGTCCACTGAGGTCATTTGCTCATTGATATCATGAAGATAAAGACTAGAGGGAGATCAACAATTAAAAGAAAAAGGCAAGATCCTTTGTGCAAAACGTCATTTACAATTCATCAGTTTGAATTCAAAACATTGTCCAAGCAGTCTGTTCTACCCTCCCAACCTCATAGCCAGATATTTCCCAGACATATTCTAGGGAAGATTGCTTAGGGGTGTAACTGCATGCTGGAGAATTTAACTGGTCTGAGATCATAACATCGGCACTGATTTTGGCTCTATTAAATAAGCAATCTACCTTCTATGTATTTGCTCAAAATATCTTTTACCAAGTCACTATATTTTCAAAATAATTCAATAATGCCATAGATATGCTGCTGATACTATGGTGTGGAGTTGGATCGTTTTGCACAAAACATTTATGTTATTGATGGCTGATTTGTACTGCTAGGAGTCAGTATCCAAGGCCTTCTTCCTGTGAGAACAAGGTCCCTGTAGGAAGTTTTCAAAACATTTGCTAGCACACTTCCTGAAATTTGCTCTTTTTAAGGGAGAACCATAGCCATACCATTTGGAAATGCCATTGTCCTAAATGATTTGAAAGGTAAATATGACTTTTCCTCCAAGGAGTGAAATATACCTGTAAAGCAAAACAGAATCAAATATGAGGGTTATAAGCTAGGTTTGTATCCCAAAAGATAAACCTGACTTGGGCATTTGTACAATCCTTGTCAAGTTGAGGCTTTTAGAGTAGCACAAATGACTAACATTTTAACTGTACCCTGATTTGTTCACTTCCATTTTTATTTACTTTCTGTTTTTTTGCCATAAGTAAGGTGTTAACTAAACATGTTGTATTTCAAGTATACCAAATAGTCCCAAAGAATTATCATTCAGAGTTGACGTTTAATTAAAGGTACATTAAAAAACTTAAAGGAAAATAATTTATAAAAGCAAACCAACTTACTTCATTGACAAAAAGTCTTTGTAGAATTTAGTTTATGCTCTTTAGCATATCTTTATTTTGTAACTGTGCATCAGCGCATGAGAAATGAAGTTTGTTATTCCATAGGTGTAACTCTGCATTTCATTCATTCATTAAATCATTTGTTCATTGACCTATTTGTTGAAAAATATGAAATAGCACCTGATAAGTGCCACTCAAAATAAAGGAAACGATAAGACACACATCTGATTTTGAAGAGTCTCCAGTCTAGTGTCAGCTTAACTCATGATATTCTATCTTAAAGTTAAAGAAAAAACTCACAGATGTATTGTAAATACTTGTGGGACTCTCCAGTTCCATCAACTGCCACGATCCTAAGAAAAGTAACAACCAGGCATTTGAGTATCACCTAACTGACTATATTTTTGGAAAATCCATGGTCCAGAAAAGTAAAATCATAGCTCATGATGCTTCAGGAAACAGAAGAGTTGCCAGTAATGATGGTCTCTGTCCAAAGTTGAGGAGTTGCATCATGGCCTACCAGACACGCCAGTCTCAGAAAGCCTAGCTATGTTTCCCCTGAAACTGTGTTTGTGTGCTTGGTAAGCAGAAAGCACATTCCCTTATTGTTCTCCCAAGACAGGAACAAATCAGTCACCAGGCACAACCACATTATTTACACAAAAATGTACAAATCACTGAAGCACTACTAGCTCTTAAGTTGGATGTCAGGAATCATCTATTGTACATTTATTTCTATTTACTATGTATGCTGCTGTTATTGCTTATTGTCAATTTTATGGACCTTTTCAAAGAACAATTTTAACAGCACTGATTTTCTCTAGCTGTTTCTACAATGTATTATATCCTTAATCTCGATTATTTTCTTCCTTCTACTGGCTTTGGATACAGTTTATTTTTTCTAGTTCCTTACAATATAAAGATAGGTTGCTGGTTTGAGATCTTTCTTCTGTTTTACTATGAATCTTTTTAACTATAGGTTTGCTTCTCAGTACTGTTCCAAGCGCTCCTTACATGGATACCTAATTATTTCTTTGAGATGTCTGTCAGTTTTAATCTATCATTGAAGTCTCATTCATCACAAATTAACTGTTATGCTCTTAATTCTTAAGTTATCTTAAGATAACTTGTAACTTTATTCTTAAGTTATCAAACTTCAGAATATCTTGCTCTGGGGCTGGAGATAGAGCTCAGTGGTAGAACATATATGTCCATCACATTTAAAGCCTTGGGTTCAATACCTGGCACCAGAGATGATTATAAATAATAAAATATTAGAACTGTATGGATATGTTTGTGTAAATTTATTTACAAATTTTTACAAAATGTTATTTAAAACTTTTCTCAAGAAATAACAAGAAGCCAAATGGCCCTGGAAACATTAGTCCCACAAATCAGCACTCTAAAATCTTATCACAGAAGAAACTTGAGGTCCAGCAGCATACTTCTTGAGTTGAAATACAAGGATTGTAGGACTTTTCTTTTAGCTTCTGTCAGTATATAAATTGCACTTATAATGACAAATCTTTATAATCTAGTCTTAGCTTGATAGAGTATTATAAAATAGTCTATGTAGAGAAGTAAAACTCAGCCCAAATATTATCTGGAAGTAGACTTTCATCACTCCAGTCTCCAGTCAGAATGGCAATCATTAAAAAATCTACTAACAATAGATGCTGGTGAGGATGTGGGGGGAAAGGGACCCTCATTCACTGCTAGTTGGAATGCAAACTTGTACAACCACTATGGGAAGCAATGTGGAGACTCCTTAACAGGATGGATATAGAGCTACCAGTGGACCCAGCTATCTCTCTACTGGGCATCTATCCCCAAGTTTCCTTGCCTAAGTACAGAGACATTTGTTCAACCTTGTTTATGGTAGCTCAATTCATAATAGTGAGGAATTCAAATCAACCCAAATTGATATCAAAGTTGTGATACATATACACTATGGAATTCTATGCAGCTGAAAGGAAAAATGACATAATGAAATTTAAAGAGAAATGGTTGGACTTGGAGCAGATCATTCTTAGTGACCACACACATGAGCAGAGAGCCAAACACTGCATATTCTCCCTAACCATGTAAAACTGGAACATTGACAAAATCTGTCAGTGATCAGAGAGATTGTTAAAGGGAATGGAAAGAATTGGGGGGTATGGGAGGGTTGGGGGAATCATACAGTAAACTAAAATAATAATGAATTGACATAATAAAACCCTAGGTTTTATACAGTAAGCTCCTGAGGAAGCTGAGGGCACCACCTGGTATGAGGGGCCTTGCATAGAATGGGAGGAAGCCTAATTTCAAAGAATAATTGCTCAGGCCTTGTTGAGGTCAACTTCCTATTGCACAGAAAGAACCCAAGCAAAAGCGGCTTGTGGAGGAATGGGTTTATTGGGCTTACAGACTTGAGGGTAGACTCCATCCTGGCAGGGAAAATGGTGGCATGAGCAGAGGGCTGGACATCACCTCTGCCCCAGCACTGGAAACAGCGGCAGGAAGGTGTGCCAAATACTGGCAAGGGGAAGCTGGTTTATAATCCCCATAAGCCAGCCCCCAACAACAACACAGCTCCATTGAAGTTGTAAAATCCAAACTGCCATCAGCTGAGGATCAATTACACAGCAGAACACATTCATTTTTATGTGGGGGACACCTGGATCAAAACAATGACAGGCCTCTATCTCCATGTCCCAGTTATTGGTTCCTTCCCACACTGAGCTGTTGATCAAAGAGACCCACGAGGTTGCCAAAATGTGACAGACTTCTGTCAAAGCTCTTGAATACCTGTTCCAGGCCTAAGATAAGACCATATTACTGAAGAAATCAGACTGTCATCAAACAACATGAAGAGGTCCTTCTAGATTCAGAATGGTAACCAGCTCCTGGATGATAGCATTTGTAGCACTAGAAGGTGTTGCATGAGATGCCAGGGGAAATTGGTCAATGATATTTGGAGAAAGCAGAGACCACTATTATACAATATAGACAGTTGTCACAAGAATGCTGAACACACTGCTGTATGGAAGAGACCAGCAAGTCAAGAAATGCTCATCGGTACAATAGTGGCACTAAACCTAGGAGGGTAATCAAGGGCTTAATGATTGGCTAAGAGATCTGCTTAGTGACAAGGAACCCTTAACTGGAACTGGGATCCATGGCAAAAGCCTATGGGGACAAAAAACTCGGGCTCCTAGGGGAAATTCCCACTACCAGAGAGCTACAGTGAGGCTACACCCATTAGGAGCTAGCCAAAATAGCAATGTTGTCTCACTTAACCTATATTAATCTCACCCTCCAATGGAGATTATGTTTGTATTTTTCAGAAGGCATTGAGAGAGCTGGGGAAACTCAATCCCACCAACAAGACATTGGATGATGGCTGACATCCTGGAAGGTGACAAACCACACCTAGCCTTCACACAGGGCCCAAATGAAACCTACAAGAAAGTGAGGAGACAAAACAGGAGACCAGTCACCACAGCAAGTCTGATAACCCATGAAAGGTCACTGGAGACAGACACCAAGGATACACAACACAACCCAGGGCAAAGATATACTTAAGATCTCAACAGTAAAGAGTCAACCCACTATGACTCATTGAACTGAGCAGTAGAGGGGTTGGATAGAATGTAAGAGCCATGGTGGGGGAGAATATCCAGAGACATTGCCCCCCTCAGAAAAAATACACAAAGGGGAAAGAAAAAAAAAAGAAAAACTGGCTACCTGTGATGCAGTTCATACCCCCAACCTATGGACAGATCCAGTATGGGCACCATACTGGATCCAGGAAGTACCCCAATGGGTAGGGGTCAGAAAAGAGGGAAATGGGAACACATTCACAAGATTTGCTCATACAATGTAGATACTTATTCACAATAAAGATATTAAATATATATATATATATTAACTAAAGTGTCTAAGTCATGATCCATGAGTTCCATTCATAACTTTATTTTGTGAGCTGACATTATATATATATATATATATATATATATATATATATATATATATATATATATATATATATATATATATGAAAAAAAGAATTTTAATTCCTGGAATGGATCTAATGATTTCCTGAGAAATGATTTTTATATGGCATATCTTATTTGTTTTGCATTTGGTCTTTAGTTATCAGATAGGAATAAACTGGTCTAACATCTGTGGAGCCTGTCTCTTTGAATCTGTAAAGTGTCCTTCCATTGAGAATGAGCTGAGTGGCTATTCCCAGGATGCAAAGTTCTACTATCTCTAGAGTTAAATTTGCTATGGTCATCTACATATTTTTCTTGCACCTAACATTGCAGAGTGTCAAAACTTAAACTTGAGTTGGAATGTGCATGCCTTTATTTTAGGAATTCACATGGAAAGCTATTTTCAATCTCTAGTCATCCCTTCTCCAAAGTTTAGTCTACAGACAACGCGTGGGACAATGCTTGCCTCAGTGCTTTTACTTTCTAAGTTGGAAGTTGCTAAGGGAATTTGCTGGAAATTCCTCTGGTGCTTCACCAACTGTGGTGAAGTTGTCACTTTGGGCTTCCCAGTAAGGGTGTTGTCCATATGAATGACACCTGGGCAGTAGTACAATGCAAAACTGTATGACTGCATACAGTGCCTCTCCTGACTCTGTTAGGTGTACTCTGCACATTGTATCACATTGTTCTCAGCTCACTATCTATCTGCAGCTGCTGGGAATTGTTTCCCTCTAGTATCTGGCCAGGAATCAGGGGAGGGGATTCGAAGCCTAGGAAGAGTATGGATCTTTCCTGAAAGTACTCCATTGCATCTCTCACGTTGCTTTTTCAAATTTCTCCTTACTAACCATTGCCACAACAATGTGCTCTTACTGATCTCTCTGCAGAGAGTAGTCCCCAGGCTCTACCTCCACTCCCAGTATTCTGGTATGGGAATAACAAAAGACATTTTGTAGCAGACATCTCTTATTTATACTAATTCAGAACTTGTTCTTCCTACGCTGGTAGGAAGGTTTCCCTTGCTATGTTCCTCCTCTCATTTGTGCAGGTAATCTACAAGGAGAGGGAATACAACCATTTGGCAATGACAGTTGGTTCAATAGTAAACACATCACTCAAATCAATAAATGAGGGTAGGCTCTGTGAGTTGATTTATTATATATGAGAGAGAAATGTGCTATTATTCAGAAATTATTCATAAAATATTATGCAAGCCTGGGACATCTAGCATCCTCATTCTCAACAACATGAAAAAAAATCATATTTCTGGATAAAATCAACAAGTGTATAATATAAAAATTTTTTAAACTAAAAAACAGAATGCAAGGTATGGTAAAAGAAACATGTCAGAGACAATTAAGCATTCCAGAAGGAATGTCTAAGTTATGGTCCATGAGTTTCATTCATACCTTTATTTTGTGAGCTGGCATTATCCTCCACAAGGTTAATGCTCAAGAATTGCACCATCAAGTTATAGAATAATTGAAAAAAATATCTGATATCATTTTAAATAGTTTACATGGGCTGTAGGTTGAATAGCCCACTAATGCCTTTAGCCAAATCTCCTCTAGGTTTCCCAGTTACATTAGTTGTGTGCTAACAGATGTATTGCAAGTGTTCTTCACTTTCCAAATCACAGCTGATATTTAGCACTTAAATAAGGCTTTGCGTAGGGTTCAGGAAAAACAGTAGGAGATTTTGAAAAGACAGATAATTAGATAGCCTGGCTTACAAGTCATACCTCCTATCCATACCATTTAGTCTACATTCAATTGCATCTCTCTAGCCAGGACCCAAATGTCAGAAGACAGGAGTCCTTTCTCTTCAGGATATCCCCAAAATGCTTTCCAGAAATCAAGCCTGAAATATTGCTCTTGCCTCGGCTTCTGTCCCAACCTGCCTCCACTCCATGCACCTGCCTGTTTATGCTGGGTTGTCTGTGATTCTCCGCATGTACTTTCATGGTCTATATCTCTGCTCATGCTATTTTTCATCCTGGAAATCTTTTCCTTTGTGTCAATGCTGAAAGTCTATTCACCCTACAAGCAAAACTGGAAGTTTTACCTCATTTCCCCCCATTCTTTAGCCAGTGTCTTCCTCTGTGTTTTATGGGACATAGCTTACACCCACTTCTTCACACTTACCCTACAGTATTTCATTGGAGCTTGTCTGTCTGCTGTTGGTCTAATTCTATGGGATCAGGGACCATGGGGATACGTTTGGTTACAAATGTAAAGCTTTAATCTTTTCATTATTAGTGCCTGCTTTGCTCATTTTAGTGAAATTATCCACAGGTTTAAAAGAAAGTTTCTAGGCTCCTGACTCTGAGAAATGCAAAACCATATACAATAAGTTTAGGGTGGTGTTGTGTGAATTTTTACTGGGGAAATATAAATAAATGAATTCTCACTTAAGATAGGGCATCAATGACAGACCCAAATATAATTCCACTGACGTCCAGGTTGATTAATCAAAATTTAAATTGGTCTTATATACAGATTATGGGTAAGGAGTTACTTATTGAAGGGTGGGTGACCCCAAAGTAGCTTCATCACTGAAAAACTCTCACAGCAGCATGGATGACAACTTCTTCACAGATACATAGATGAAGGTGCCCCTCCAGTTAGACCTTTACACACTATTTATTCCAGCACCTTCCAAGGCCATGTGAAGTTGGGCTAGAATAATATACAGCTGGCAGAGTGGTGCAGGAGGGTCTATTGACCCTCCCTAACCCATCCTTCTATGGGCAAATGTCTACTGTCCTGATCTTGATGTGCTTTTGCAAGTAGCTACTACGGCTCTGATGAATGTGGTAATGGTTGATATGCTCAGAGGGAGAAGGCATTGTAACTTAGCAGGAAGGATATATTTTAAATTGCTCAATTCCTAAGTGATCTTTTGATAATTAAGTATTGTTTCTTGAGAAGACACATGTGATGGCTTGGGGTCTTTCCCCAGACTGTGCACCTCCACTCTACAATCCTTTGGGTGGGGTTTGGAGACATGGAAGTTTTGCTACATTTTTTTCCAGTTAGGTGAGGTCTCTTGACATAAAGTGTATGTGCCCATACAATGCCCACACTATCACATGCCATGTAGACATACCCTCTCTCCTCATCTATACATCACACACAAATCACTTGAAATTTCCATATTGGCACTCATCCAAGAGGTATAAGCTTCATAGTGGGATACAGTTTCAGTCAGCTATCAAGAAAGATGTAGCCTTCTTAAGCTAATTAACGAGAAATGGTAGCACAAACCCAGTAAGCCTGTCCTCTCATCCCTACATCCTTGGGGTCTAGTCTGAATCCACACCCTTTCACCCATCTTGTACATGTCTTAAAAATGATTTGATACTGTTATTTTATCGCTGTCAAAGTGCCTCCTGAATATCTATCTTCATACCCACAGATCAGCTCTGCTTTCAGTCACGTTCAGGAAAGCTTTTTCTTTTTTCTGTAGTGAAGGTGGCAAGTCCAAGGACTCATAAATGGTAATGGTAGTGTGACTGATGACTGCTTGGCCCTACATGAGACTAATCCATCAAGCTGAGGAAACATTGCAGATGATGAACCAGAAGGAATTTAAGAGCTGGAGGCTGAGGAGAAACACTGTGAAGCTTGTCACCCATTCATGACAGGGCCTTTACACTCATGAACTCAACAGCTAGCTACCTGTCCAAAAGCTGAACATGAGGAGCCCACTCTGCATTCTGTTATGGATGTGGGAGGGACTTGAAAGACCACTCATCTTCCTCATGAACTAATGACAGAGATGAGAAGTCTATTAGGACTAAGGCTGATACGGGAGCTTTATGTGGGGGATGTAGGATCAAAATGCAATATATATATGTATGAAACAGTAAATGAAAGTGATTTGAATCCTCTTACTTTTGTTCCTTCATTTGGATTTAGTTGAAGCCTTTCCTTAAGGGTATATTTTTAAGAAACAATCCTAATATGCAGGCCCCTCTACAAAATACCCATCCTATGATCAGATCGTTGAGGATATTAGGAACTGAATTCTTACACTATGAATTAAATGCTCATTTAAATGATCCATGATGTTTTTGTGTTATAGCAAGTTGATAGTCAGGCCTTCTGGCCAGGACTTACATCTTGTCTCTATGCACTTGATATTGCTGCACTGCTGCACATTCAGGACCTCTGCAAGCTCGCAGGCTGTCTATGGAAGCAGCCGGTCTCCTCTTTATCTCATCCAGCTGTATAACTCGCTGGCCTTATGCCAGAGGCTCTACCTTCCTTCTCCAGACACACTCTTGGAGAGCAGGTTATTAAAGCCATAAACCCAAGACCATAAATAACTTCCCCGAGTTCCAATAAATCTGTATTTCATCTGAAGCCTCTGCTATTTCTGAGGAGACCCAATTTCTCTGGAAATCACGTAGTAAGAAATAAGGGAGGTATCTTCCCCAGAATCACATAACAATTTCACATCAGGCTCTTGTCAGTCCTCACTCAAAGTATAACATCCTGGTCAATCAGACACCACAGACTTGGTGGCTTCAGCCTTCAGCACAGAAACCTCATTTTCTTCTCTCTTGGGGCCCAAATTTTTACTGCCCAGAAGTAATTTTTCTTGAAGATTTAATTTTCAACTCAGTGAGGGAATAATCAAAACAATGCCTGAACAAAATTGAGATGAATTGGCTTTTTACATTCCTTACTTGTTGCTAGTTTCGTTGGAACTTCCCTGGCTCTGCCTGGTGATCTTATGATGGTAGGCATAGGGCAGGGACAGCCACCAAAAGGTACTAATTTTTATGGCTGGAGTCCACAGACAGACCTTTTTGGTGTCTACAAACAAGAACATGGATACATAAAGTGCAAAGAATTTTGCTAAGACTCCTGTAGGAGTGCAGGGGCTTTCTGAATAGAGAGCTTGGTATCAACTGATGTCACTGGTCAATTCAGTCAATACTAGACTAAATACAGCAGTGAGTTTATACAGTTTGATTTTGGAAAATCACTTTTAAAATAACCACAATCAGGAAAAAAATAAAAATTCTCCTAATTTATTTTGTGGCACCGTTGATCATTTACTCATACATTCATTAATTTAATAAGTACTCACTTAGTAGACACTTAATGCCTTGAGGCTGGTCCACATCGGTGAGGAGGCCCTCAGGTGTGCAGACATTTGGAAATACTTTTCTATATAACCTACTTGAGTCACTCAAATGAACATGTCAGCTGCATCTTGCAACCTAATCTCATGTTCCATGAAGGAAATATTACACTGGCCCAAGAGAACTACCTTCTCTCCAGACACTGTTCTCAGAATTCTAGAATGAAACCCTGGCTACACATACCTGGACAACTTCACCCACCGGAAGAGATCTGCTGGCTTCGCACCATCTTTAGCTCTAGAACAGAGGGTACATGTCTAGGAATGTACTCCAAAGTAGGGGGAGGCCTTGCTGAGCCTGAAGATGTCATTGATGTTGGTGACTAGGTCATGACCTCTGCCCTCAAGGAGATTACCTGTTGTGTGGAATGTCCTTCTAACTCTGCCTGACCTGTGACATAATGTATTCAAGGGTTACAGACACTCTGATGCTGGAAGATAAAGTCAAAAGAAAAGGGGGAAAGATTTGATCAACCAAAAGGGTACTAAATTGGAGATGGACTTATGTAATTATGAAGTTGGGTCATTTATGTTCCTGTGATGTCACTGAATATTTATCTGGAGAATTTTCTTGTTTGATTTGTTATTTAAATCAGATGACTGTAGAAATATAGCTCGGTATTGACAAACAAATACAGGTCACACTGAAAGTAACAAGGGATTTGGATGTAGAAAAATTGGATATATATTTCAGCTCTGTCCAGCACTGAATAGCTGAATGGTGCTGGAAAGTAACCCTCTAAATATCATCTTCTTCACTGTACAATGAGGCTCATAATATTTACTTCATTAGGTTGTTTTGTGGTTTAAATTATAGATTTAATTGAAATCATGCTTCCGAATTTTCAGATTCATTTGTTCTCAGACATAAGCAATTATAGAACATATAGAAAATGTTAATGTTTTAAAAACTAAGTTGTGAGTTCAGTCTCAACTGTAAGCCTTTCCTGCAAGCTTACTGCACAAAAGTTAAGGTCTCAGCCCAGCAGCTAAGATCAGGTTGGATAGCCAAGATGGATGGGCTTGCAAGATCCCAAAAAAGCAATTTGGGGTACAGGCATTTATTAAGCTTCAGTCTCCCTTAGCATATTAATCAGTCCAGACTGCTGTCACAAAATACCACAGACTTAGTGACTTAAATAACAACTTATTTCTTAAAGGTCTAAAGGTAAGGAAGTCCAAGATCCTTGGCCTGCAGAATCTGTGCAGTAAGGACATCATTTATTCTCTGGTAGCTGCTTTCTCACCACATCCACATATGATAGAGAGACTTATGACTTCTTTTTACATGAGTCATAATTCCACGATGGGTCTCCATCCTCATGACCTCATGCCAACCTAATCACCTTCCAAAGCCCACCTCCCAATACAAACCAATGGTGATTAAGGCTTCAACTAATGAATTTTGCGAGGCACAAAGTCATTGGTACTGTGTTTAAGCACAGTTTCTAGAGGATCAAATGGTCCCAGAAACCAGAGAATTGGGGAAGTAGATTCATCAGCTTTCTTTCATCAAATGCCATCAAGGCCCCTCAGCAATAGTGAAAATGACACTTCCCCCTGGAGCAGGGCTCAGGCCCCACTCCCTCCAGATAATAATCCCTAGCACTGACTCACTACTTTCTTTTTTTAAATTTTTTTCTTTATTAAGCAGAGAGAGAGAGACAGAGAGAGAAAGAGAGGGCACGCCAGGGCCACCACCTTGTGGGTCTGGCTTATGTGGGTACTGGGGAATTGAACCTGGGGCCTTAGGCACTGGAGGCAAGTGCCTTAACTGCTAAGCGATCTCTCCAGCCCTGACTCACTACTTTCTTGCACTCTCAGAGCTTAGACCAACTGGAGCTGTAAGATGGCATGGGGTGGGGTCTAATAATCAGAGCTTTGGATGGGTATGAAGTCAGAACTCTTGCCACATGGGAGGAGGTCACTCTTCCATGAAAATGTCAGTTCACTTAAATATTGACTAAAGAATGGCTCAACATAAATTTCATTTATAATGTCCTGATGTTCTACAAACTTGAGGCAGATTTAATACAATGTCTTCCTTAATAGAGGAAGGAACAGAAGCACAGGGAAACACAAGAGCTAAAATCCATACTCCTACCCAGAGTCCTCTCCAAGGCTCCTCCTGTGTGAAAGATATTTGGCAGATCAGCTGTGAATACTGAGATCTCTGATGTCAGTGGGGAAATGCTCCATGACTTTAGAGGGGTCCATAAAAGACAGGGTTGTGATGATTCCACAGGGAAGAGGTGCAGTTGGCATCCAGGGAGTTAGAACGGTTCAGAAGAAAGCATTTGAGCTGGGAGTCAGGCTTCCAGTTGGGAGAAATGGAGAAAGTAAGCAGAGAAAGAGTCAAAAAAAAAAACCAAAGCTGAGAAAGGACCATGTCAGAGGACCTCGAAACAGCCCATGTGGCTCAAGCTGAGGGGATGCTCATGGAGGAGCCCAGGAGTCTCAGCAGTACTTGGAGAGGAAGAGGGGTCTCTGCAGACGTCACCTGAGCATCTGTGTCATCCCTGCTGTGCCTCAGGACTGACACATAGCAGAGATACCACCAGGAAGCCATCATCTCCGCCCAGGGCTAGCACAGCCTGTGAGCAAAGCACTATGAAAGTGTAGAGAAGTGTTTTGCACACTTACATGGAAGGGGCCACTGTTTTGGACTAGACACATATGTTGTAATAAGTCTGCACAGAAAACCAGATGGGAGCAGATAAGTATCAGACTCTGGCCTCCAACTCTGTGAGCTAAGGGAGGGGGAAACTTGAGCTGTTAGTTATGAGAGCTTCCTCAAACCCAGGCAGACATGAAGTTCTTGTGGTTGACTTCCTTCCTTCCTTTTTTTTTTTTGTTTTGTTTAAGAGATCACCATTTCCTAGGATTAGAAATATTTTGGAAGAGAAAACCTCTTTAAAGGAAAAGAAAGGAAACGAGTTTTTATTGACTGGCTCTGCCAGACTTATTTGCATTTAATGGTCACAGAAACCTTGAGGCAGATATTATTACCATCTCGGTTTTAACAAGAAGCAGGTTGGACACTGAAGCAGCCTAACTCTCATCACAGAACTGTACAAAGGCCTGGCTTCCTGTCCTTCTGATGCCTGGATCCACACTGGGCACTTCTGTGATGGAACATAAATCAAGTGTCTCATGATGGACCAGCCTTGCCTCTGTCACTCAAACTCCTTGGTGGTTATGTTCATGTCATAAAAATTTCCTCTGCCCACAAGGTGGGGCTATATGTAACTCAATACATGCCTCTGTGTGTGGGTTCATGTGTGGCACATGGGAAAGGCTTATAAGCATATTTATTTTGTACAATATAAAACTTTACATTCAAAGTAAGTTATTGACGAAACACTGAATTTGGTAGATTAACGATGAAGTCAAGTCAAGAGTATAAAGTCCATTGAGATTTTGTTTAGGCCACAATATGAAGGGAAGATGGCAGGGGCGGTGTTAACCATCAGGGACCATGAGAATGAAGGCCGCTTCCTGGGAATGATCTTTGTGATGGAATCTCATTCCTACACGATTGTGGCACCATTAGGCAATTCCTAGATGGTTCAAACTCCTCTCCCACCCAACCTCCATCTTGCAGTTCTATCTAGTGTTTTTCTCAATCCTACACTAAATTGAAATCGGTTGTTGATTCACCCAGCTGACCAGGTCAAGGTCTCCTCCAAGGTTGAAACCTTTAAAGCCAGGCTCTTCTCATGTCAAGTGAGGTGTCTGCTTTGCAATGATGTATATGGAATGCATGAAGTAATAAGAGAATGAATGAATGTCTTGTTATATCAGGGGTGCCATAGCACAGCTAGAATTCTATAGCCCAGAGACCTCTGTTCTGTGTCTAGAGGCCACGCATAAAATACAATGGTTAGGGGACTCACTGGGGCAAACTCATGCCTTCAGTGGGGGAATTCTAAATTCAAGCAATATTCTATCTCCCCCAGGCACACATGGGTGCATAAGAGAAACCTATGAGGACATTGACTCACTCAAGAATGTGAAGTTCAAGGGCACTGATGGGTCACTATAACTAAGTGTTGGATCAAAGCACCTGCTGAAGGGGGCCCTTGCTCCTTTCATCCTCCCACCGATTCTGTGCGAAGGCTGGTCCATATCTAACTGTACTCTGCCTTCTCTGACCCCCACTAACGGCCTCAAAAGCACCCTGCTTGTCTCTTCCCTCGGGATGGCCAGGGTGAGAACGGAAGAGTGGCACCCCTCCACAAGACCGCAGTCCAGGGGGCCTTAGTCAGCCTGTGTGGGCGTTGTTTATCTCCTCAGCCATCCATGTCCAGTACACAGTCTAAGTGAAACCTGATGGTGCAGTGGCTGTGGCTGGGGATGAGTGTTTTCTTTCTTTCACACCTCCTCACTCTTCACTGCCTGTGTCTTTGGCCTTTGTCCTCCAAGTTTCTTGCCACAGAATTCTCACCATGTGTCTCTCTTTCCCCAGCTGCTTGCTCCCTGAGCGTCCTGAGCTGGGATCTGTCTTCAGTGGATCCCTAGATGAAGCAGGCTCTCTTCCTTGCCCAATGAAACCACTGGGGTGCAATTGACTTCCTTGCCCTTGTAATCTGTGTGGCTCCAGGTATACAAACATGTGTAATTATTTTTAAAAAATGAGATTTCCAGAAGCTGTCTGCATAGCCTGTTAATTGTGGGGAACATAGTGAAAAGATTCTATCGCAAGATCTGAAAAACCACATTGTGAAAAGGTGACGAAGGTGTTAGCATCATTCCTAGGTACTAGCGAGAAGAAGCTGACAATGTGAGGTCCATAGGAGCGTGCTCTCTAACACTGCCTGCTCCAGGTAGCACTTTTCCCGATTCATTCGTCTCCATTTCTCGCCTTCCTGCAAGAAGTCTCCAAGGGCTTCACTGCCTTCACTCCGGCCTGCAGTGGCAGTGCAATCCAGGAAGCTAGTGCATCTCTACACCTTCCTTCTGCTTTTGCCCCTAAACTGCAATGACCTTGGGGGGAGGGGTAAAGTGCCAAGGGAGAAGGCCAA
>PVHP010001780.1:0-100282 GCA_004024765.1 Zapus hudsonius | reverse complement strand
AAATTTAAGAGGCCAAGGAAGCTCAAAATGTTGCAAAGTTTACAAGGATATCCTCCAGGTTATGTTAGAAATAAACAATTGTAAGGTTTGGTGATTGTAAAATGTCCTCCAAATGCTCATTTGTTGGAATACTTCTCCAGTTGGTGGTACTATTAGGAATGTAGTGGGACCTTTAGGAGATAAAGCATATGTCACTGGGAGTGGGCTTTGAGGTGTTATAGCCTTCATCTCTCTCTCTCCCTCACTCCTGGTGAGATCTGCTGGTGTCTGCTTTTCCCTCCTTGATGGACTCTACCATCAGGACCTGCAAGCCAAATTAAACCCCTTTCCTTCCATATATTGTTTCTGTTTAGACGTCTTGTCTCAGCAATAAGAACGTGACTGACACACAGGGACAAAGGAAACTCTTAGAGTCTCAGAGCCCCTTTCTTATCGTCTACTGGCCAAAAGTGATGTTGTCAAATATCATTTCTCCAAAGGCCTTGCTCAATGGGGGATTTAGACAGCCTGGCAAGGTCCTTCCCTGAGCAACAAGCCCCTCTCCCACTGGGCCAGTTACCATGCCTCAAAGGACATGGGCATAAAGGCCAGGTACTATTCTTTCAGGCCTTTTCTTATGGCCCTCTTTCCTGTTATAAGGTGCATATTTCTCTATCTCCAAACAAACCAAAACACTAGCAGAAGCTCTCTTGAGTTGACATTGAGCTGTCAGTCAATTCAAGGATGGGCTTTTTCGGAGATGCACCTGCATGTGAGTCACCCATGATCTTGTAAGTAACCCTAAGAAATGCAATGGTTTCCTAGGCTAGACATGGGCGGAATTGTTTCTCTGGTCTATTATGAGTGTCCCTTCTAGAGTGAATTCATGTTTTCATCTCTCCTCAGAAAATGTCATCAAACATATGGGGTGGAAAAGAAGCAAAGTAGGCATTGTGATAGGAGCTTGAGAAACATGATAAGAACGAATCCTAAAGGGCATGGTCAACAAAAATTTCATCTTCATTGGACAGTCATTTAGGACAGTCAAGTCTAACATTCAGATTTGCCTGTGGCATTATTGTACCTTGCTTTAACTCCTTTCTGTTATGCCAAAGTTTAATCAAAAGTTGGTCAGAATATACTGGGAATACCAGGGGAATATTTAATTTTAGATAATAAAGAAATATGGGTGGTTTTAGTGTTATAGGATAATTGTGAAAATTAAAGGGCAGAAATTTTAGAGGAGGAAGTACAAGGAGTATAATCAGAAGTTATTAGATGCAGGCTATTTGAATACTGGAAACCCTTAAGTCATTACTTTTTCTAGTATGAAGTTTCTATCTTCTGATTTTGAACTGATCTTTATCCTCATTCATCTTTCTAGTAGAAATAAGTATCTAAAATTCAAAGTTTTGCAATGTATGAAAAAGCTGTTCTGTAAATATGCTAGAATATGGCTACTTTAGAGATTTGAAGTAGTCTAGATCTAATTAGAGGTATTTTAATCAATGGGATAGAGCTTAAAGAGCTATTCTCAACTCATGAAAATATGGTTTCCTGAGTATGTAAAACTTTGTAATGATATTCTTGGAGTTGGATTGCCCTCTTGTCTTACCACAAGTTGTGTCTTAAACAAACAGGTGGTAGGAGAAGACGACATGCAATTAAAAAATGTGAAATCATATTTCATAAAATGTATTCACTATGTACTTTTAAGACAACCAGAAAATTTGGTTGGTTGGATTGCCATATGCAAATTTCAAAAGTAATATCTCACTGAGTTTCCTATGTAGTATTCATCGAGGATACTTATAATTATAGTTGCAGATTTCACAGCAGAGTATCAATTCTGCACACGGAGGCAACAGCAAGGCAATGGAAAACAGACTGGAAATGAATACTGGATGCTAATAAGAATTCCTACTAAAACTGTGTTTTATTCAGTTTTTGCACACCTGACTGTATTATTAAGAGGGTCATAAGTATACATCTAGGAAACAAGACTAAAATGACCAACTTATTCACCAGGAGAACCCAAGAAGAAGTTAAAACACTCTGTACTTAAATCATGTTTCTTAGCTGCCTTAAAACTTTAAATCTAATTATATCATCAGTCTAATGTTCTTTATGTATTTTCCAGAAAGACTAGAGGGCAGAAATATATTTCATTTTGCATTGATAGTAGGCTTACTATTGGAGGTATCCTTCTACTTGTTAGTTTGGTGTTCCAATTGTTGGAGTTTCTATATTCCCAAATAGCATTTCCATATTATGCTGAAGCAAAAGAAAACAACAATGAAAACATCCAAATTCATTCATTATTACATTTACAAAGAAGACATTGATTGAACTATAAATGAAATATTGGTGACACTGAGAACTATGATTCATGGCTCATTACAGCCATCGACAGCACTCTTGGGGATGGCTTCTAGAACCCCCCTGAGGATTAAAAAGCTAGGGATAATTCAGTCCTCCTCTATATGAAATGGTAGAGCAGTTGCATGTAATATGTACACACAATAGCTACATATTTCTTAAAATACCTAATATAATTTCAAGGCTATTTAAAAAGTTGTTTTGCTCTCTTTTTAGTAATAATTACAACAAAAATTTCTGAATGTATGTATTATCTGTGGTTGAATAAGTTGATATGAAATTCATAAATACAGGGGCCTCTTGTATTGTTCCCCTGGGCAATATGTATTAGTTTGTTCATTTTTAAAAAATATTTAACTTACAGTTATTTCCAGGAATTGGGGTCATGGCAAAATCCTATGGGGACCAAAAACCTGGGCTCCAAGGGGAATTTCCCACTACCAGAGAATTACAGAGAGGCTACTCTCTATAAAATCTTGCCAAATTTGCAATGTGTGTGTCATTTATCCTATATTGATCTCACTCTCTGATGGAGATTCTGTTTGTATTTTTCAGAAGGCAGTGAGAGAGCCATGGTCAATCCAACTCCACCAACAAACCACAGGATGATGGCAGACATCCCCAAAAGAGATGACCACCCTGGGCCTATCATGTAGGTTCCAAATGAAACCTGTGAGAGAGTGATGGGATAAATAACAAACCTGTCACCACAGTGAGTCAATTAACCCAGGATATCAGTGAGACAGACACCAATGATATCCAACACAACCCAAAGCAGAAATCCAAAGATACTTAAGATCTCTACAATAAAGCAGACTTAAAACTCACCCACCATGACTCAGGAAGCTAAGCTGAGGGGGCAAAAAGAGTGTAAGAGCCATGGTGGGGGAGAATATTCAGAGACATTGTCCCCCTCAGCAACAACACACAAAGGGGGGTACCTGGATATCTCCTGTGCTATTCATGACCCCCTGACCCATGAACTGGTCCAGTACACCCTCCATGGAGGGCTCCCAGTGGATTGGGGCCAGGGAAGAGGGAAAGGGTGTATCATCATAAGATTTGCTCATACAATGTATTGAATTAAGGATAATAAATATATCACAACTGTTTTTATTTGTGTGTGTATGTGTGTGTGTGTGTGTGTGTGTGTGAGAGAGAGAGAGAGAGAGAGAGAGAGAGAGAGAGAGAGAGAGAGAGAAAGGGAGAGAGAGAGGGCCTTCAGCTACTGCAAAGGACCTCCAGACACATGCACCACCTTATGCATCTGGCTTTACATGGGTACTGGGGAATTGAACTCAGGGCCTTCTGCTTTGTAGACAAATGCTTCAACCCCTAAGCCATCTCTCCAGCCCAGTTTGTTCATTTTTCAAGGATGGAGTTCTACAACAAATCATGTAATTTGCTCACTTAACTAGTTTCACAAAGAAAATAAAGATGATATTTAAACATTCACATAAATGTGAGTGTGTCTCTTTGTAGGTGCATGTGCATAAATATGTATAAATGGATGCAGTGGCCTTCAGTGCACCTCCAGACCTAACCTGGCATCTCTAGGAAACAGGAAGAATTAGCTTTCTTCTAAGCTGAGTAGACGCTATCACATTGTCTAGACGACTCTCTTGCAGCCTCCATGTTTGTCTTTGCCAGTGCCTTCTTTAAGGGGCTGAAAACAACATCGAAAAATGCTGAGAACTCTAAATTCTGGAGCTTCTGCCCAGAGCTACAGAGTCTGTAAGCATCTAAAAGAATTTTAATATGGGGACTGAAAATGATTATAAAGCCCTCATTATGCCAATTCCTGCAACTTAGTGAGTTTTTCCAGACCTAGACTAAGCATATCATTAACTGACCATCTAGAGTTGGTCAGCGTGGCCAGAACATTACAATACTACACTCACATGGTGAGAACAATAAATATATTTGTTTAGTGCTTAGGGTGTGCTAGACTTAAAATACATGCCTTTGTGTCTTCCAAACTTTCAGTTATCTTGATGTTAATCTATTTTTAAAAATATTTTTTATTTATTTAATCTGCAAGGAGAGAAATGGAGAAGAGAGAAAAAAAGAGCTTATTGAACAATATTTTATTTATTTAATTTGCAAGGAGAGAGCGGCAGAGAGAAGAGAGTCACAGAGAGAAAGTGGTTAATCTATTATTTTGCTAAGCATTTTTACCCATTTTGTAAATAAGGAGCAAGTAGCTCCGTCTCCTTCTTTGTGATTTTATTGTTTTTATGTTCCTGCCTTAATATAGGTTTGAGACATTTCTTTAAAAATTTGTCACCATTCTAAAACAGTTCTGTTCTCATGCAACTTTATAGCGGTTTTATTAATTTCACATTACCTTGTGATAGCCCCACTGGATATTGTTGAAAGCATAGCCTTTGCTGGCCTTGATACCGCACTGGAGACAAACAAAAATACAAAAGTGCAAGATATACCATAAGGTTTTTAGTCACTGATTCTGTGGAGGAGAATCACACTTCGAATCTTCTACGGTTTGCAGATGTGCTGAGCTCACATTCTACAGACAAACCACACCTTATTACCTCTTTTGGAACAATAAATTTAACACCAAATATGATTTTTAAAATTTTATTTTATTTTATTCATTTTCAAATAGAGAGATGAGAGAGAGAGAGAGAGAGAGAGAGAGAGAGAGAGAGAGAGAGAGAGAGAGTACCAGGGCCACCATCTTGTGGGTCTGGCTTATGTGGGTACTGGGAATTGAACCCAGGGCCTTAGGCACTGGAGGCAAGTGCCTTAACCACTGAGCAATCACTCCAGCTCCACCAAATATGATTTATCAAAAATATTAAATCCAGGAGCTGGGGGAGATTGCTCAGTGGTTTATGTGCTTGCTTGTAAGCCTGCTAATCATCAAGTTAGATCCTTCTTAGTGTCCACGTATAGTCAGACCGAAAGTGTCACATTTGTCCAGAATCCTAATGTGCCTCCTGTGCTCCTGTAACAATGGAGGCACAGGCAGGAGAACCCAGAATCTTGAAAGAAGCACTGGCTAAACAAGAGAGATGTGGTTTGAATCAGCTGGCCCCTATAGACTCACGTGGTTTGAATTCTTCATCCCCAGTTGTTGGCAATTTCAACTTCCTTCCCATCAGATGCTTTTGGTCTGTTTTGTTCCAGCAACATGAAGGTAACTATAATAGAAAGAGTGGGGTCATTGGCACTAGAAACCAGACTATACATGGCTTTTGGTCTTTTAGAACTGATTGTGGAAGGAATATGGAAGGATTAAAACTTTAGACTCAGAGATGCCTTGCAGAGCTCTAAGCAGAGCTTGATGAACAATTCTGGTGAGAATCGAAAGACCCAAGTGTAGAAAGAACTGTGGATGGTGAGGCTTGACTTCTGAGGGGAAAGAGAGGTTTGCCAAGGCTGGGCTAGAGACAGTTTGTATGTGAGGCTAGATGTGTTCTGTGAACTTAGCCAATTCTCCTAAATTCCTCAGGCTGCAGTGTGATTTATATACTCTTGTGTAAGTATCTCTTCAATGTCTATCACACTTAATGCTCAATTTAAAAGATTTTAGAGGGGTGGAAAGGAAAAGCTTATGAGGACTCTGTATAATGCAAATCCATACTTTCATCTTCGTTTAAACTCAACACAGAAGTCTTAGCATTTGAAGTTCATTCGTGGTTCTCACTCATGCAAAGTGGTTCCATCTTGCAGAGACATGCCTGCTCAAAGAAACTACAAGGCTGAGTTGGGTCCAAGTTCACTCAACTGCTCTTTAAATGCCCATTATCTACATCTTTCTTTTTAGATTTGATTTGATTTGCTTGCCCATTCCCCAGAACTGTTGAGTATTTTCATAACTGACCAGAAACACCTGCATAGGGCTCCAGGTAATAACAGAAGGAACTTTGAAATTAAGATGTGCCCAAAGCAAATTCATTAAAATGTATTTCTTTATTAGAAGTCAAAAATCCTCTGTTAGAAATAAGAATTAAGGTAAGAACTTATGTAATATTGGAGCATGTCCTATTTATCTATTATGAAATTGATGCCCTTATTCTCCTGCTGCTGGAGAATAGAGGAAAAGTTATTTCAACTAAAATGAAAAATTTAAATTATTTAATAGGTTTTCAGTTTTGCTCTGAGAGAGTCATAGTATTTTGACAGGACCTTGGAAGGAATGGTAGCTCTGATGCAGTGATTCTGGGCTTTGTGTGATGATGAATCCATGATTACTTGGGCTGTCAGCTTCCACCCTGAAAATCATTTAGCCAAAATAAGAATTAGTGTAATTTATGGTTTTGTTTTTACAACTGGGACAAGGAAAGAATTGATCCAGGAGCAATCTATCAGTCTTGCTCAGGCCTGCAGTATTTCCTCACATTAAAATGAAAACCATGGGAACTATTGATTCAAATATCTCCCAAATTCTATTTAATTCCAAACTCCATCTCAGAAGCTAAGTTCCCTTTTAGAGTTGAAATTGATTGCTTCTTAGCTTTGTTAGTGGAGCAGTTTCATTTCTTGTTTCCCATAATTACCTTTGCTTTACCATCTGAGTCAATTGGATTGTCCCTACTCTTGGTACCAGCCCAGCTTGGCCTTGTTGGACCTAAGCATGCATTTATTGGGTACCCTTAGTGTACCTTCCAGCACAAGTCATGGGCCAATCATGGCATCTGTATTCCAAATCTTGCAGTCTAATTGTATAGGCATGCCATTATTTAAAATTAAATTTACAAAAGGATAAATGACCATGGAGTCTGAAGAACTGGGTCTTCCTGACTTTTAAGTAGCTGCATAGCCTTGGACAGGACAGGCCACTGGCCCCCTTTGACCTTTATTCATTGAAGGATACATATTTATTGATCATTATGCCAAAAGGTTGTAGTAGATGCTTATTATTGAATAAAACAGACAAAGATAAGTACCCATGTAGTTTAGTTTTTCTAGTGGCAGAAAGTTGAAAATAAGTAATAGGCAAAAATATGAAAAGAACTGAGTAAAACATGATAAATTGATATGTACTGTGGGTGGAGGGAGGCTGAGTGTAATAGGGTAAGGCAATATGTAGAAATTGGGTGGGGGGCTACTTTTCAAAATGTGGTAGTTAGAGTGGAAGTCAGAGAAAAAGTGCCATTTGAACAAATGAATATCGCCATCATATAGCTTATGAAGGGAAGTTCAGGGAGGAAGAGAAGCCAGTGAAAAGCCAAATGAAAGTCCCAAGCCAGGTAGGCCTGGCACAAGGATGTGACAGAGCAGAGCGAGCGATGGGAAGCATTTTAGGAAACTAACAGGAATGGAGGAAAGGATTACCTTGTAGAGGACCTTGGAAAGTTTTGGCACACTTGAGATGGTGGGGACATTGCCCACTTTGTGAGGGGCATAATCTGACTTAAAGAGGACGAGCAATACACACTAGGGAAAAGCAACAGCGTGGGCAAAGGTAGGAAAAAGGATTGGAAAACTAGCATTGTCATGGAGTCAAGAGACAGTGGTGGCTTGATGGGGCAGGGATTAGAAAGAGCTAGGTTCTGGGTTTATTTTCACTGAAGAAACATTACTTGTTGATGGTTTGAATCTAGGGGGATGTAACAGAAGACAAATCAGGGACAGTTTCAGAGCTCTTATCCAAGTAAAAGAAAACTGTGAAGCCTATACAGAAGCATGTCAAGGCATGGGAAATACTTAGGGCATCATATGGTACGCAGGAAGTACTCAGTGAAGAAACGTTGATAGGGGCTGGGGATGTAGCTCAGTGCGTGATTAGCACATATGAGGCCCTGGGTTTAATCCCCAGCATTGAAATAAAAGGAGAGAAGAAGAGAAGAGAGAGGAGAGGGAAGAAGTGTGTGTTTCTTTTCTTCTTGATGTGAACAAATACCTGATAAAAAGTAACTTCAGGGAGGAAGGGTTTATTTTGTCTATTACTTTGAGGAGATAGATACAGTTCATTGTGCCAGAGAAGATACGTCTGGAGGGGTAAGAAGTAACTGGTTACACTGCATCCACAGTCAGGAAGCAGAAAGTGATGAAAGCTGGTGCTCTGTTCTCTCTCTCTCTCTCTCTCTCTCTCTCTCTCTCTCCCCTCTTTCTACTTTCTCCCTTCCTTCCTTCTCTTCTAAAGTCAATATTTCTTTTTCTTTCTCTCTCTTTCTTTCTCTTGATCTCTCTCATTCTTTCTTCTCTCCTTCTCCCTCCATCCCTTTCTTTTATTCTTTCATTCTTTCAATAGAGGTCTCTATGTAGCCCAGGCTGGCTTTGGACTTTGGGTCCTTCAGTCTTGTCCACTTCATATTTTAAGTTGCAATCAGTGCCAGAAAAGACATCAAGCTCCTTACTGGAGATTTCTGTTCCATATCTTCAGTCTGGTTAAATCTGGCAAGAACTGCTACCTGGCTTCTGTCCTGTAAATGCACACTTTATACTTTTTGCTTATATTAGGAAAAAGTCCTGATGAAGCTGCTTACATGAGTGTGTGAATGACATGTGGAGGTGGTACTCAGATATAAACTATGTGGTGTTTTCCATTATTTTAATATTGACTTCAGATCTTCCATACTGCTCTGAGGCAACAGAAAAATGGGAGTAACATTGATCTCCGGGATCAATGTCTGCCTATCAGAAGACATGTAAACCCCAACAGAAGAATGCTGCCTACAGCAGCACATGTTTATGCAAACACACAGTTTATTATCTCTATGTTCATTGTAAGAATTACTTAGATAGGAATGTTTATATATAATTATTTATATTTAATGTACATGTGTATATATGTATGCTTATATTTGTAATGTGTGTATGCATGTATTTATGTGCTACACATACATACATAGCTGAGTTCTACATAAAACTCTGTAATGAACAGATTCTATAAAGATGCAATGTTCCATTAATTGTCAATAGCTATAATATCATGAATGTAAAAAATGCAAATTTGTACTCTTATTCATAACACATAAAACTAAACAAAATGTACACTCCTGAATTTGTTCCCACTGAAGGCACTTTTTCTTGCATGAAGTAGGTTTCTGTCAAATGTGAATTCCAAATTCTCAATAAATAAGATTTTCATTTCTATAGTTCACCTGCAGCAAGACAAGACATTCTTTCTTGCAACAAAGAATTTTAAGGTGTGTTGAGATTAAAGTGATTCAGTCTTGAAAATTTTGATTCAGTGTTCCATATGCATGGCTGTGTCTGATACGATTGAGCTTTCACAAATGAGATTGGAATATTGCCATCAGAGCTTTCATTCTACACAAGTTTTTCTTTTGTAATATGGACATAAGTCAAGTCCTTTATCTAGAGGTGAGCTCTCAGGAGTCTACTGTTAGTAAGCAGAGCCCACTGACCTTATTTTGAGGGTCAGTGACATTGAATAATGAGAAGAAGCAACTTCATAGGATAGTTGGATTGGAAGTTTACAAGATTGATCTGGATTCAAGAAATGGCTCCACAGGAAAGTCTACATCAGGAATCTATCTTTGAAGGTTTCTTAGAACTCAAGCAATTTGTTAGAGTGGGGACCAAAGTGAGCATATGCTGTAAGGACTCTGGTCTATGTAGGGCACATGATAGAAAGCTTTGAAGAATGCTCTGAAGGAGTCCTAATAGTATCCAACACAAATACGGACTTTTCCTAGAAGTGGGAAGAGACAAATCTTCAGGTGGCCTAACCAGTGATGGAGAGGAAAAGAGTAAAGGGGACCAAGGGTTTTCAAAAGTGGGCTGTGAGCACCAAGAGAACAGAGCTGAGCCTCCTTGCAGGCATCGTGGGACTAGAATCTGATAAACCATCCTGAAAGAAATTGCATCATTTCACATACACTAAAATATAAAAAATATGTAATATTTATTTTGAATGTTTAGGACTGGGGAGCTTGCTTTATTATGTGAAACTTATGCAAGTGTATACAGATGAGATTTTTCAAAGATATTCATTGCAGTCTACAGGTACAGATTGAGAGTTCAAGTTAAAGGGAAGAAGCAAAGGAAACATGCTGAAGGTACTACAGCCCTTTTCTTAGGTTGACTAAAAAAACCCTCAAATGACCTCTCTGCTCTCTCATTGGCCCAAGATTTTTTCATCTTTCAGACATCAAATTGGATATCACTCACACTATGAATCTATAAGAATTATAGTCATAAGGGTTGGAGAGATGGCTTAGTGGTTGAGACATATGCCTACAAAGCAGAAGGACCGGAGTTTGATTCCCCAGTGCCCATGTAGGGCCAGATACACAAGGTGGCATGTGTCTGGAGTTCATTTGCAGTGGCTGGAGGCCACTCTATCTTCCTCTTTCTCTCTCTCAAATAAATAAATACACTTTAAAAAAAAGAATTATAGTTATATCAGCTTTACCCTTAGGAATGAATATGTGCTGGATAGTATTCTCTGAAAATATAAAAAGATTATTTTTGTGCGCATAGGAATCATTTATAAAGCCAGGATACATGCCCTACTACACAGATATCCAACAAAAATTTAAAGAATTTTGTTCTTTGAAAAAAACTTTTTTTCAAAAACTTGGAAATCATGTACCATACGTTTACTAACATCATGTGCCATAAAGGTACTCATAGAAGTATTTAGAAAGCATTTTTAAACCAACTTGTAATGAAATGTGCATCAAAATTAGTGGCTGGGGGTCAGAGAGGAGGGAAACGGGGACACCTTCACAAGATTTGCTCATAAAATATATATACTTACTCATAATAATGATAGTAATTTAAAAAAATTGTCAATGCTACTAATGGCCTGTTAAAGTTTGTGTTTGTCTTTTGCACACACCAACTGTGTGTGTGTGTCCTCATAGGTGTGAGGTGAGTATCCACGTGTTTGTGTACATGAAGGTCTGAGGTTGATATTGGCTTTCTCCCTCTATCATTCTTCACCTTATTTATCGAGATGGAATCTCTCACTTAACCCAGAACTCACAGATCCCTCTAGTCTAGCTGGCTCCCCTGTCTCTCCAACCTCCCCTGCTCACACAGCACTGGGATTACAGGCATGAACCACCATGCCCAGCAGCATCGTTACAGTTTTAAATGCAAGTGCAGGTCAAAAGAATTCATGGACTTCAACTTCATCAACCTTAATAAACTGGAAAAAAGGATCAAATAGAGACAAAAATAAGCAGATATAAGAACTTCATAAAACAGAAAATGAATGAAACTGGCAAATTTTTTTTTCATTTCTTTGAAAATTTTAATCAAATTAGTAGTTTAGCTGAACTCATCAAAGAGAAGTACAATTGCCTACATCAATAAAAATGGGCAACGCTGCTAAACCTACATAGATTTGAAAGATAAATAAGAGCATCATAAATAATACTATCAAAATTAATTTAGTCATCTAAATTAAATAATTTCATCAGAAGTATACAATGGGGTAAATAAAGGAAAATTTAGGGGGTAGGGGATGTAGCCTATGTCTCAGTGGTAGTGTATTTGCTTAGCACAGGTATACTCTTTTTTTTTTTCAGGTATACTCTTGGTTTTGACCTTTAGTACTGAAAAAAAGTAAAAATACTATATCATCATCTTAATAATAGATGTGAAAGAGAGATGATAAAATTTGAAACAGACATTCACAACAGGTGTCTTCCAGCAAACTAGACATAAACAGTCTCATGCATGACATCTTCAAAACCTTGGACAACATGATACTTACTGGAAAATCTTGAACTTCAATCTCCTAAAGACTGAAAGAAGACAAAACTTTTACACTGAACTTTAATTCCTAGACAGGGAAAGGCAAACAAAACACAGCAACAACAATGACGATAACAACAACAACAACAACAGCAAAATAAAAACCCTAAGGGTCTACAGATTAGATAGGAAAAAATAAAATTGCCTCATTCCTCAGATGATATGATTTTTTAAAGTAGAAAGTACATGCATTTCATGGAATCCATAAATAAATCCCAAAGAGTAATATTAATTTAGCATTGTCATTGGATTAAAAAATAATCATATCTCCATTCATTTCCAATATATAACTAAAATAAATGTAAAATAATGTAACTTTCCAACAACATGACCACATCAAGTGCTTGTAAAAAATGTGACTCACATGCAAGACTTAAACATTTTTTGTCTAGTTTCCAATGTAGATTTATAATGTAAGTCTGCTGAGCAATGAAATTATACCATACCGATGGACTGGAAGATTCCGTAGTGTCAATAAGTCAATGCAACTTCCAGCAAAATCTGAGCAAGCTTTTGGCAGAGACCCGAAGAGCCTAAGAAACCAGATGGAAGTTCAAATGACCTAGGATAACCAAGTTGGTTTTAAAGAAAGAAATTTTGGTGACTGACATGACCTTATTTCTAGACTGACTGTAATCATCTAACAAGTGTAGTGCTGGCTGAAGTGGACACAAAAAGATGGATGGAAAATAATCAAAACTAGAAACAGACTCTCCCCAAGCCACTTGATTTACTACAAAGATGACAAAACAACTCAATGGGAAAAGAAAGGCTGTTTACTAAGTGGTGGTGGAACACTGGATATCAATATGGAAGGAAATGACCATGGATGCTACTTCATATCCACATTCTAATTCAAGTGATATCACATACATTCTCCTGTATGTTAAAACCATGAACTTTGTTGGAAAACAAACAGAATATATTTATGTATTTGTGACAGTGGAGTAGGCACTAGATTTTTAAATAGAACACACAAAGTAGACAGTATGTAAGGACAAATAAGGTGAACTCTATGAAAACTAGTATCTTCAGCTTCTCAAAACATATCACTAAGAATATGAGTATACATCCCCTGACTGAGAGAAAGGATTTTTGTTATTACTTGTGTGTGTATTTATATTTGAGTTTGGATGGGTGTGTGTTTATGGCATGTGTTGAGGTTAGAGAAAACCTAGAGGTGCTAGCTGACTTTTTCCTTCCACCTTTTGTGAAACAGGGTCTCTCTCTCTCTCTCTCTCTCTCTCTCTCTCTCTCTCTCTCTCTCTCTCTCTCTCTCTCTCTCTCTTCTGCTGTCCCACCAGCTCTGGGATTCTCCTGGTTCCACCGACCATTGCTGACAGTATATTGGGATTGCAAATGCATACACCATGATGATCTGGTTTTACAAGGTGTTGGGGATTCCCAGCATATTCACATATAAAATTTCCCAGTTATTATCAGTGATCCTGTTCTAATTTTCAGACATTCTTTTTTGGTCAATATCCTTTATTTTCTTAAGACAATATGTTCCTTGTACATAGTGTTAGGGCTTCGTATAGACAAGTTATTTCATATAGATCAGGTAATTTGACCATATTCACCCTGTGCTTTTCATTTCCTTGAGTTTTCTCATCCATTTTCATCTTCCTGCTCCTCTCCTATCTTCTACACACACATACATACACACACACAAACATATATGACTTTTTGTTTCTGTAAATAATTCTAGGACCCATAAAAGGGGAGAAAATATGTGATGTTAGTCTTTCTGCTCTGGATTATTTCAATTAATGATGATTTCCAGTTGCATCCATAGGCCAGAAAAATAATTGTATTCTCTATTTTTTTTTTACATTTTGACAACTTTTATTGGCAACCTCCTTTCATAAACACAATGCACCCTGATTGTATCATTCTCCCTACCCCCCTCCACTGAATACCTTCTTCCCAACTAGTTTCTCTTGTACTTTCATGTACTCATATTTCTTCATATTATGCATTTCTTGTATAAGCCACTGCGAGGTCATGGATATCATGGTCCCTTTGTGTCAGGAAGACAGTATTGCAAAGGACTCCTTTCCTTCTGAATTGGTCTCTGATCCTTGGAGGATGTGACAGAGATGTCTTACTTGTTTCTGAACACACCATTCTCACTTCTTCTCAGAACATTGATGAGTTTTGACTCTCCCCAGTGGTCTAATCAAAAGTGAGAGTAGCATTAATATGTGGTTATAAAACTAAATATTTAGAGGACCATTTTGTGGGTATACTCTAACCATTTGGCCAGACCACAGTAGCAGTTTCCAGCTAGGGCTTGTGACCTTCCCAGCTTTTGATTATGTTTTCAGCATGAATTCTCTTCCATGGAGTAAGTCTCAAATCCAATTAGAAAGCCGTTGTTTTCTCCCTTCGCAGACATGCCACCATTGCTTCAATTAGCACATTTTGCCTGGTGGCTAGCTGTGTAGCTGGCTGAGTCCACTGCTGGTTCCAACCACTGTTCGCCTTCCTCCCCTAGCAGGCTGAATAGCACTTATCAGCACCATGACTGGCAGGGCTCCTCTGAGCTCCAGCTTAATTTCTCAGTGACCTGTAGCCCAAGTATGTGGAGCCAATCTATACTCTTCTTTCTAGCTGAAGAAAACTTCATTTTGTGTGTGTGTCTGTGTGTGTGTGTGTGTGTGTGTGTGTGTGTGTGTGTGTATCACACGTCTAAAATTCATTCAACTCTTGGCAGATACCTAGGCTAATTCCATAACTTGTCTATTATAAATGGTGCTGAAATGTACATGGATGTGAAGGTGTCTTTGGGGTGGATTTCCCTATCTTTCAGGTATATGCCCTAAAGTGGTGAAACTGTGTCATATGCTACTTGTATTTTTTAAGGGTTTTAAAGTAACCTCCATACTGATTTTCTAATTGTTATGTAAGAGACCTGACAAAGTGCTGTCCGTTGATTACTTCGGAGGTCATTGTACACTAACACTATGGTTCATCCACGGAGCTGGGTGGATAGTGACTTGGGACAATGGTAGGCATAGCCACCCAGGAGAATGTGGCAGTGGACAGCTCTTGTTTATTGTATAGATAAAAGTTGTTTATATAGAGGAAAAGGCAGAGGCAGGGACATAGGCAGCAAGGGGATTGGTAGGAGCAGGGTAGTCTGTGGACATCTCATGAGTGGATTGGCATGGGCCAGTAGCCTGTGGATGCCTAGTTTGCATAGATAAGTTGGTGGGGGGGGGCTTTCTACGTAACTCTGGACATGCATAGAATGGTGATGGCTGCAGAGGAACTGTAACCTATTGTCCGGGTTTGTTTGGAGTGAGTTTAGGCCTTGAATTGCCTGCTTATCTCAGGGCTCTCTGTGGCCTGCATGGAGGCTGGAGGGTCTGGGATATGCTTGAGATTATCAGGTCCTCAGACTCCTCTCGACTTCCTTTAACAGAAGGAGACAGTCCCAGATGCCTTCCAGTCTCAGAAAAACCCTATATCTTCCATGCTTCTTAGCAGGGTCCCACAACAAAGTTGAGAATTTTAGTATATTTTGTATTTCAACAATCTGCAAGATAAAACATTTGCGCTGATAAGAGTCTCCATCAACTTAGCAGTGATAGTAAGTACTGCCTTATTAGGACAATTATAAATGTCTCTTGGCTTCTTGAGTGCATCTGAAGCCAAAGATGCATGAGAAGGTATGAATTAATGACTGAAACCTTGAGACTTCTTCTATGTGATTAGAATTCATCAACTTTTTCCACACACTGGTTGGTGGTATTATTACTCAGCAGCCAAAGCCTTGCCTTAGGTAGACATTGCTTTGTTAAGAAGTTGTCAATATTTTCCTCTGGGTGCAGTGGGCGAGAAGCATCACCTTCTTAAACGCACTGGATGCTCATCATTTTCCAATTTAGTCACACAAGTACCAGTGTGAGACATCCACTTTCTGAGTGTGCTCCACCACTTTTGTGAATTAGCACCTGATTTGTCAGGATATTTGCTTAGAAACAATAAAATTCCCTCTTGCTAGTATAATCAGATTTTTAAAAGCATGCTATCCTCTTTAAAATAAATAGGCTGCAGAAGTTTTTCTGTGTGTTCAGTGCCAGGGAATATAGGGAACAAAATGTAGATGGATTCTGACTAAAAAAAGCAAATCAGGATCACACAACGTTGTCATGGTAGAAACACAACTACTCCACACCCTTCCACTCTACAGTGATGTTTGTGTGTGTCAGATACTCAAACCCCCACCATTTATGTCCCAATAGAAACAAGGACACCATTGTGTCTAGGTGTCACCATCACCTTACACATGTGAATTTGAACATACCTGCAGAACCCAGCTTTCAAGGGATGTATCATTCAGTTTTCCTGCATCCAAGTTTTAGAAAATCATGTTAGAAATTGTTTGGTATATATACTGGAGAAGACACAAATAAGTTTGCTCAGAAACTTTATGCATGACACATATAAATTGTTTGTGATAGTTATCTCTGGCTATAATTGGATATCTCATATGTTTTCCTTTTGCCTACTCCTAGTTCTGAATTCTCAAAAATAGATGTGGATTCTTCATGAAACAAGGAAAACTTATTTTATAAATTTAATTTAAAAATGGTATTTATACATGTAAGTATACATGTAAGTGTACAGATTTCTTGGGGGGTGCAGTGTCCTATGTGGGATCAGGGGAGGGGATTGAGTAAAGGAGAAATGGGAGAAGGGTTAATCAAAATTTAAGAGGTTTAGAAAAAGCCATATGGAAACCTACTTCTTTGGATAATGGCACACCCAGTAGCCATAGATTGTTACCAGAAAAATTTTCGTGCCATGGATCAAATACCTTCCAGTGCATTATTGGCCAAGGAGGTTCCTGAGGCCCCCAAAACATTACAGGCCATTGCCAAGGCTCTTGATGCCCACCGGAACAAGGTATAAGACCCTGTTGCTGAAGACCACATATGACTAGACTGGAGGTTACTGAGAAGTTAAGTTGGAGCTGAACTGAAAACCTCCTCCGTATAAACCAGCTGACAGAAAGCTGGAAAAAGTTATGGCTGCATGCAGCCCTATTGGAGAGAGAAGTCATCAGTGGTGGTGAACAGCAGTGGACCTTTCAAGCTTTAAGATTGGCCAGACGGGTCAAATGTGCCAACTCGTGCAATAGTGGCACATCTATTGTTGGGGAAACCAACTGCTCTCTAATTGGACTGGAGGCCTGCTCCATGGGAGGGAATACATGCCTGATACTGAAGACCTAGTCAAAAGCCTATGGTGAGAGAGATCATGAGCCCTAGGGGAGTAATGCCTGCTGTTGTCTGGCTAAGTACATATATTATGATCACCAAACTGCCTTATAAGCATTTTTCTTTTAATGTTCATACCCATGTTAACAATTCTACTCTCACTTTTCAGATGGTGGTGACCACTGGGATAACTCAAAAGACATCATAGCGTTGAGTAGAAATGACAGTGGAGTGTTCAGCACTGGGAGATCTCTATCACACCTCCCAAGGTTCAGGGTCTCTTGTGGAAGAGGTGGTGGAAAGATTGTAAGAGACAAAGGAAGGGGAGGACCATTGACAATGCAAGCTTCCAGATACAAAATGGCCTTGATATTCATGACATTGCAGTGCCTGATAATACCTACACAAGACCTTCCTAATAGGAGTAAAATATGACACTGAAACAAAATAGAGACTAATTGAGATGGGGAGGAGAAATGAGGGAGAGTGGGGAGGGAATTATAATGGTTTATTGTCTATAATTATTGAAGCTATCAATAAAAAATTTAAATGAGAAATAAAATAATGACTTTTTGTTTTTAAAACACCATGTGTATCAGTTGCTTCCTAATTTCTAGGACAAAATACCTCACCCAAAGCAACTTTAGAGCAGAAGGGTTTATTTCAGCATAGTTACAGGCGATACATTCCATCATGTGGTGAAGTTATGGTGGCAGAAGTATGAAACTGCTCGTCACATTCAGCCAAGAGCAACGAATGGTGATGCTCAGCCAGGTCTCTTCTTTTTATCCAGTTTAGGATCTCAGCCCACAGAATGATGATATCCAGAGTCTACTGGTGGGGGTGGGGGGCATCTTCACACTTCAATTAACTTAGTCAAGACAGTCTCTCCCAGGCATGCCCAGAAGCCCATTTCCTTGGCGATCCTATCCTGTTACCATGACAATCAATATAAACCATTACATCCTAATATCCGAATGGCAGCTACATCCAACGACAGAGTGAACCCATTCTTCCAGAACTGAATGATCCAAATGTGATTATTGAAGGTCATTTTCCCCTAGAGATTTACAGATCAACCAAGCAACATGTATAACTAATACATGCTTATAATTATAGTATGTTCTGGACTCAAAATAATAAGTGAAATTTGGCAACTTCCTCTCTTATCAGTGGCCACATTTGCCTGTACACCATGTATGTACATGGAATTTGTGGTATATGATTACATGGGTTCCCAATAGATGTGCACCATTCTATTAAAAGGAAGATATGAGGAACAGCATCACAAGGGTTGTTAGTTACTTGTAGTTTAATCTTGAAAAATGTAAATAGATTTAGGTAACATTAATTTTGGTATTTTCAAAAATCAAACCTAAATCCCTATATGGATCCCATTTCCAGTTAAGGGTTCCTTGTTATCTGGTCACTGTTGTTTTTCCCCAGAGTGCTGGCTCAGTAGAGGATGTATCAAGAACAAAGCTGTCCTGAAGATTTAAGTAGGATGATTGAATTGTTTTCTTTATTTTTTTCATATTTGTCAGTAATTAGATACACTGTATGAGCAAGTCCTATGATGGAAACCCATTTCCTCTTCCCTTTCCCCAACCCACTGGGAGCCCTCCTCAGTGGGCTTGCTGGACCAGTCCATGGGCTAGGGGGCTATGGATTGTAAAAGAAATAGCCAGTGTTATTTTCCTTTGTGAGTTGTTGTTGAGGGGGGGCAATGTCTCTGGATATTTTCCCCCAATATGGCTCTTACATCTTTCTGCCCCCTCTTCTGCTCAGATGCCTGAGTCATGGTGGTGAGTTTTAGGTCTGCTTTACTGTTGAGATCTTAAGAATCTCTGGATTGCTGCTTTGGATTGTGTTGGGTATCCTCAGTGTCTGTCTCCATTATCCTTTCACAGGCTATCTGACTTGCTGTGGAGGTAGGTTTCTTGCTCACCTCACCACTTCCTCAAAGGTTTTGTTTGGACTCAATATTCTAAGTTAGGGGTGGTTCATCTCCTGCCTGGGTGACAGGCAGCATCTCAGGTCCTCTTGGTGGGATCAGATTTTTCATGGTTCTTGCAGCCTTCTGAATCATACAAATAGAATCTCCATTAGAGAGTGAGATCAGTATAGGCTAAATGAGACAAGCATTGTTAATTTGTTGAGATTCTAATGGGTATAGTCTCTCTGGAGATCTCTGATTAGTGAGGGTTTCACCTTGGAGCCCAGTTTATTGCTTCATCTCTCATTTTCTTTAGAAGTGCATTGATTTTAGTTTTGATAGGGTCTTTTCTATTGATTTTTTTCTTTTAAAGTTGTGCCATTTGTGTCCAGATACGAGGTAAGTAAAATTGTCCCTTATGGTTTCTTCTAGAAGTTTTATAGTTTTATTTTTATGGGGGAAATAATGAAAGATTTATTTTAATAGGGGGTAGAGATAAGAGAAAAGAAAAGCTCCCATGCCAAGCGGGGTTGCCTGGGATGGGTTTCAAGAGTTAAAGGCCAGAAATCCTATAGTTTTAATTTTTACCTTTAGTTTTACTATTCACATGCCATTAAATTTTATGGTGCTTGGTAAGGATCTAGCTTCAAAATGTATTCTTTTTTCCTTAGTTTATGGATATCCAAGTGTTTCATATCACTTATCGAAATATAATGCTTTTTCCCATTAGTTTTTTTGGAAAATTTTCAAAATATTAACTGTATAAGTGTGAGACTATTGTTGGACTCAGCTGTGCTCTACTGATAGACATTAGCCTTTGTGGAATATATTCTGTTGATCATTCCAGCTACAGCTGTAACTGTGACAGGTTAGGGTGACTGGGACCACTAAGGTAACCTGGGGTGTCCTTGGACTTATGCCTGCAGGCTCCACTTATCTCTTGCCTTACCTGACCCCTCCCCTTGAGTGGCAGGTGTCTCTTACTAGAGCTCAAACCTAATCCTGAAACTGATTGGTCAAAGACAGGCCAACCAGTTGTCTCTCTGGCTCACCTGGTCCAGAGGATATAGTTACCTGAAGAAAGCAGGGAGACATCTGGAGACATCTAAATCTCCAGGTTTAGGAAAGTCCTGCTCATCAGAGCCACCAGGGCTGTGGTGAGGGCCTGGGCCTTTTTCTTTTCCCACACGGACATTTTAGTTCCTATGATGGAAGACCTCTTATATTTCTCCTTCTTTCTTTTACTTGGCTGGTAATCACAGATACCCTGGTTTCATACCCATCTCTGTAGCTTCTTCTCTCCTCCTCTTAAAGTCTCCCACTAAACATTATCATCTAGTAGTCTATAGTTTGAATACCTTAAATTTATATGACCAGAATCTGGGTAAATTTAAGTTTTAAGGTGCTTTGGGACTAGCTGGGAATTGTAAGTACCCCTTTACAACACCATCTTGAAATCAGGTACTTTATCTCATCCAACTTTGTTCTCTTTCTGTGGATGTCTGGCATATGTATGCACGGTTGTATGTATGTGGGTACATTACCTGGAGGTTGATACCTGGTATCTTTCTTGATCACTCTCCACCTTATTTTTCAAGGCAGGTTCTTTCACTTAAACTCAGAGCTGCTGACTTGAATAATCTAGCTCACCAGCTTTCTACAAGGACCATCTCCACCTCCTGAAGGATTACAGTGAAGCTGAGCACCCAACCTGAGCCTCCACCGCAGAGAGTGGTGGGATAAGCAAGTGACCTATAACCATGGCCAATCAGTCAACCCAGGATAAGCCATTGAGACAGACACCAATGATTTTTCAACACAACCTAAAGCAGAAGAGACCCCTAAGATCTCAACAATAAAGTAGCCTTAATACTCAACCACCATGACTCAGGGAACCGAGCGGAAGAGGGGGTGGAAAGAGTGTAAGAGCAATGGTGGAAGAGAATGTCCAGAGACATTGCCCCCCTCAGTAACAACATACAAAGGGGGGGGGTGGAACCGTGTTGACTCCTAGGCTATCCATAATCCCCTACCCCATGGACTGATCCAGTTTGCCCACAGAGGAGGATATCCAGCTGATTGGGGACAGGGAAGAGGAAAATCGGGGAATTGGGGACATCAACACATTTGCTCACTCAGTGTATCTAATTATAGATAATAAAAAAGTATTTACAAAAAGAAAATGAAAATACAGTCCAACCACAAAGCAAAATAAGAAGAAATAAAGAAAGCAAATACTGCCAGTGACCAAAAAAAAAAAGTGTTTGGATTTTTAAAACTTATTTAATGACCTTTCATGTTCCTAACAGCTACTGATTGTAAAAGTTCTACATGGATAAAACAGTCTCTTGATTGAATAGCTGAACTCTCACATTTCAAAACTGCTAACTCTAAACTTTATATATGTTTACACAGTATTTTGATGAAGGGCAATAATAAATAACAACTATTTTTCTCAGGATCTAGAAAAACATTTCCCCCTTCCAATAGAAGCTCTGGAATCCAGTCGATCTTGTGTCTACCCTGGGGTGGGGAGTGGGGACACTTATCCAGCAAGATCTCTACTGTCTGGGTAAAAGGAATGCTGTCAACCAATGGGCTCTTCCTTGCCAAATGCTTACTGACATTTCCCACTTATCAGCCTGATATTTTGGTGATTTTGAAACAGAGCCATCATTGAAAGGGGCATTAGTAGTTATAATACTGTGGACGTATTTAGAGAGACAAGCACATGATGGCTATTGTCTCCAAGATTTTTTATAGGTAGTGCAGGTTAGTCCTCATTTTAAACATTTTTTGATTGTGTGTGTTATATGCACATGTATGTGTGCACACGTGAATGCCCTGTGTACATGCATGCAGAGGTCATAGGAGGACTTTGTCCTCCTCCATTGATCTTCCAATTTATTTCCTTGAGACAGTGTCTCTCACTAGCCCATTGCGCTCCTTTTCAGCAGCAAGCTCCAGTTGTGCTGCCTCAGTGGGCCACTGGCATGCACAGCCACACCCAGCTCTCTACATGGTGTCTGCAGATCAAATTCAGGTCCTCAGACTTGTGCCACAAGTGCCTTTACACACTGAGCCATCTCCCCAGCTCCATAAATTCTCATTTTTATCATGCTTTGTGAGTTATTTTTTAATTCTTTGGTCTTCTTAAAATTTCAAGTGTTAAAACAACCTTACATAGTTGCCTCATTGAAGTTCTTAGTACTCTGAACTCATCTGGACAGTATTGAAAGGTGGTTCTAAAAATAACCAAAGGTTTAAAAGAAAGATGACTGAAGTCACAAGTTGATATTTAGATACATCAGAACCAAGCCATTGGTTCTGTTTGATCTGCTTGTCAAGAGGAAGCTTTGATGCTATACTTTCACCTACTCTCAAAAGGCACTCAGAAAAGGAAGTACTCAGAATTTAATTCTCATGTGTTTTACTTAATGGGTTACCTAGGTAACTACCAGTTCTCAATGATCCTTAAAACTCACATTTTCATCTGAGATGAGAAGTAGATTATATACATTTGGAAAATTTAAAAAGGATGCTTTGGTAACTCTGGCTGATAAAAGTCTATAATCACCTTTTGATTTGGAGGTTAGTCAAAGTCTGTCTTAGGAATGACTAGTTCTTTAATTTATTGAGCACCTGGGTATTGCCAATTTGAATTCCCATGCAATATATTGGCTCTTCACACAAACAGTTCATAACTATATTTGTCAGTGTGTGTGTGTGTGTGTGTGTGTGTGTGTGTGTGTGTGTGTGTGTGTGTGTGTGTGTGTGTGTAGCTGGGAGTGTATTGATGTTTGTGAGTTCAGATGTGCTTCCCTGTGCACACATGTTCGGTAGCCAGAGAAAGATGCCTGGTGTCCGCTTCTATTCCTCTCCAGCGTTAATACATTATTGCTATAAACCTGGAGCTCAACAGTTTTTGGTTAGACTGGCTGACCAGTAAGCCCCAGGTATCATGTGGTCTCTACCCTCCTCAGTGCTGGTATTAAAGACCTGTGCAGCCAGGTCTGGATTTATGCATGGGTGGTGGGATGTAAATTCAGGTTCTCATGCTTGAAATGCAACGTTCTTCCTTCTCTGGGTCATTTTTGCTCAATTTTGTGTGATTTAGAATTATATATATTGTGTATTATTTATTATATACATATTAAGGCATACATACATGTAATGAACCATATGTTTCATATACATTTTATTGACTATGAAGCTTCACCTTTTCTGTGGTATTCCTACTCTACAACTTATGGACACCATGCTAATCTTAAACATCAATTTAACCTACAGATTTATATTAATAAAAACTCACATTAACTCTATTCTATAACCTGAAAGATAAGTAGACTGAGGTCTTCAGCCCTTCAAAGCTTGGCTGGTTCTAAAGTGGGTTCCTGCCACACTTTCCATAAGAAACCCAACAAAACCTTCCATTTTCACTCAAACCATTCCATTTGTATTTGCCCAAAATATTTCTTAATCATGCTTACCAGAACCTTTTGCTAAACACATTTATACCTTCTAGGAAGGTCCTTCCCATTGTCTCTCAGCTGTTTCAACCCTGTATTTCCTATAAGGACCATGAAACATCATTCCTTTGTGTAATCAACAAATGCTAGAAAAAGTAGAACGTTATAGTTGGATATTAAGATTATAACGGATTGATTTTTCTCATGGATCTCTCATCGAATAGGTGACACGGATACCTTCATGAATTTTGCTGCATTTTCTTTTTCTCACTCACAAAGTGGCTACTGTACCTCCATGCTGCTCATCCATACCCTGTTCTTAGAAAAAAGGCAAAATGTGTCAGCTCAGAACACTCGCTTGAGTGAGAGTATGTCTATGTGTGCATGGTGTGTGGGCATGCATGTTAGAATATGTGTGAGCACACATGCATGTGGGTTGCATGCGTATATAGGCCAGAGGTTGTTGCAAGAGGTCTTCCTCAGTCATTCTTCACCTTATTCATTGAAACAGGGGCTCACACTGAACACAAAGTTCACCAATTTGGCTCTATGAGCTAGCCAGAGAGGCCCCAAAATTCCGTTTCTGTCTCCACAGTGCTGAGATTATAGGCAAGTACTACCATGCCTGTCATGTTTATGTGGGTTATGGGGATCTGAACTCAGGTCCTCCTGCTTGAGCAACTGAGCCATCTCCTCAGTCCAGGATGCCCCATTTCCATCAATAAAACAATATGATTTCTAGAAGCACCGAGTAAGAAAGTCAAGGAAGAAGATTTCAGCTGGGCAATGCCATCTTGCAAAGATAATATCTCTCTGTCTATTATGTGTCTCTCTTCTGGCCCCTAACCCCTCTCTTCTTGTGAAAAAATAGAGGTTAAATGAATAGGATCTTTCAAATACCTGAATCCTCACATTCATCAGTTTGATTACTCTCTAAGAAAATAACAGCCTATAAGGCTTTTTGAGGAGTTGCCATTACCTTCTCATTGTTGGGACAAAGCACCCAACCCAAAGCAGTTGACAGGGAGAAGCTGATGAGGGGAAGCTCCGAGATGGCAGGGGGAAGCTTGGCATGAACAGAGGCTGGACTTCACCACTGCCAAAGATGGAAGGAAATAGCAGCAGGAGAGTGAGCTGAGCTCTGGCAAAGGGTAGCTGGGAATGACACCCCAAAGCCACCCTCCCTAAACACACCTCCTCCAGCAAGGTTCTACATTCAAATTTGCCATCAGCTGGGAACCAAGCATTCAAGACAGATGGGTTTATGGGGAACATCTGATTCAAGTCATCACATTAGGGGAGTAATAAATTTATACAATTTAGTTTGGGGACATGGTTCTGATATTTGGATTTTCTTGTTTAGAAGGCTTTATTATATAGTTTCTCAATTTTAATTTCCATGACATACAACTTATATATAATAATGCACAGTCATTTGAAGTACATGAGTTTAGAAAGATATATAAACTGTAAAACTATGACCATATTCAAGTCACCAAACCTTCAAATCTTCCTATCACCTCAAGAGCCATCTTGTTCTCTTCTCCCAGCTGAATAATATTCTATAATATGTGCATACCACATTTTACTTATTTGCTTGACATCTGGCTGTTTATGCTCTTTAGCTATTATAAATAACCACTGTGTAAACATGAAAAAATCTGTTGATTGTTTTCCAAAGTGGCCATGTCATTTCATATTCCTGACAGGAATTTAGAAGAATTTGTGCTGCTCTACATTTTTGCTAGCACTTGGCATGTTCAGTCTCAAAGTTTAGCCTTTTCACAGGACTTTAGTCCTTGGCGTTTTTGTAGCTATTTTAATTAAATCATATCACTTGAGTTTATTTCTAGTGAGACATTTCTATTGTATTCAAGTAATTAAGTTCTTAAAGTAGATACCATAGTGAAAGGTAAAAATTTTATTTCTTCTTTTCTAATTATAAAGCTCACTTTTTGTACTGAAGTGCTATGTTGGGTAAAAAGTCTTGACCCCAGCACTGGAAAAACTGGGCATGGTGACACACACCTGTAATCCTAGTACTTGGGAGGTAGAAGTAGGAGCATCAGAAGTTTCAGGCCATTCTCAGCTACATAGAAAGGTTGGGTCAGATTATGATGTGTAAGAAGACACTGGTTCAAAAAAAAAAGAAAGAAAAGAAAATTGATATACTTGTATGTTAATTATTAATGCAGTGTTAAATTTTTGGTCTTATAGGAAATAAGATGAGGGGTAAATAACATTCTATTTCTGGTTTAATGGCAAATATATTTAGTGAGTCAGACTTCAGGCACTTATCGCATTAAGAGGTTAATTTTTGAGCATTATTGACAAGGAAGTGTGATGCATGACACAGTTCTTCTGGCATCTATTGACATCAGTTTCCTTCTTAACTTGATGCAAACTCCTTAGATGGACTCCTTTTGAGTATGTCTAACTCTCGATTGTGGTTGTTAATGTTTCATTTATATTTTGTCCTATGTATTCATAAATGATATTAATCCTTTTTGCCAAGTTTTTAGGTCCGCTTTGTACTATCTTTATGAAAATCAATGTGGAATCTTTCTATCTGTGTTTGTGCTGTGGAGTAATTTATACGCCTCAAGGCTGTTGTGTGTTGTTCATCACATTAACCTACATAGAAAATTTCCAGCAACTTCTTTGAGTCTAGTGCACAGTTTTGATGTGCTGAGTTCCTGCTATGGAACTCTGCCCTGGTTTAGTCCCTTCCTCTTCCCCAGATCCCTACTTCTTGGACAAGCACGCAGAGGTAGTTAGTACATGGCTTTGTTAAAGTCAGTAGCTCAGGGCAGTGTTTTTTTTATATAAATCGATATTTTTATTGTCCAAAATTAGTTACATTGTATTAATAAATATTACATTGGTATCCCCAATTCCCTCCTCCCTATCCCCAATCTATTGGACATCCTCCTCGGAAGGCATACTGGATCGTTCCCTGGTGTAGGAGGATATGGATAGCACAAAAAGCAGCCAGGTTTCCCCCCACTTGTGTGTGTGTTGTTGCTGAGGGGGGCCATGCCTCTGGATATTCTCCTCCTCCATGACTCTTACACTCTTTCCACCCCCTCTTCCGCTTAGTTCCCTGAGTCATGGTGGGTCAGGGCAGTGTTTTTATACTTGACATTTTTGAATTCTATCCCTGTGGCTTGGCCCATTTCCCTTTCTGGGAATGCAGATTTGCCTTTCTTTTTTATTAAATTAGATTATTTATTTGTAAGACTATTTCCTGAGTATCATCAAGAATGCCATAAAATGTTTTGATTCACATAGAACGCTTGCTCTTTTGTAGACCTGACTAGGCTGCACTAGCCCTACAGCAGTGTATCCTTGACTGTCCCCGTCATAGGGCAAATACAAGGAAGGAGGATGGAGCTCATTAGGCTCTTCTTTCCTGACTCGTGCTGCCCAGTTTCTGAAGCTTGTGTTCTCTGTGGTGAATTCCATGCTTCCTTTTATCTCATTTCCACATAACATTCATTCATTCATTCATTCACTCTGTTTATATTTTCAAATCTTGTTTCAAAGCTACTGACATGGTGGTACTGCAGATTCACACTTAAGCAAAGAGGATGCATTCTTCACCTTCACCAAACTGATGGGCCAGTGGGAAGAGAGGCAATCAACAAGTGATAATAAAGTTAATGAGGAGTTTAATTGAGAAGTTCTGTGTGCTATGGGAACACATCAAGAGAACATCATTTGGTTCAGGGGAGACCTGTTTTGTATTTTCCTGATTTTTGCTACAATCATTTGTTTCCCATAGAAATAAGCAGTCCACGGTCCCTTGCTGGTCTTTATGTGGTACTGTGGGATCAGGCAAGATAAATTTATGTTTGTAACCCTCATACAATTTTGATCTAAGGCCCCGGCTGTGGCAGAAATCAGTGAAACAATTAATGGATATGTTTGTATTCTTTGTGTAAATTGCAAGTAAATTCTTGGAAATAATTAAAAATAAATATAATAGTAGTAAATTTATAGTTATAAGGAGATCAACTAAAAACCTTGTGTAGTGGTTGGATTCAGGTGCCCTCCATAAACGTATTGTGTTCTCTATGCTAGATCCCCAGCTGATGGCAGTTTGGGTATTAGAACCTTGTTGGAGGCATGTTGTCAGGGGTGGGCTTATGGGGTTAGCCAGCTTCCCCTTGCCAGTGTTTGGCACACCTTCCTGCCATTGTTTGCAATTCTGTGGTGGAGGTAATGTCCACCTCTCTGCTCCATCATTTTCCCTGCCAGGATGGTGTTTCCCCTCGAGTCTGTAAGCCAAAATAAATCCATTTTCTCCACAAGCTGCTTTTGTTGTTGTTTTGTCACAACAATGAGAAAGCTGACTACAACATCTGGAATAAAAAAATAACTGTATAAAACTGTGTTCAATTATAATCTGTGAGACACTCTTAGTCTTCTAATGTATAAAACAGGGTTGGCTCTGTGGGCAGAATGAGAACGCACAAAGAAAACACCAAGTCCTTTCTTCTACACAACATGACTCTAGCTACTAAGCTCTCAAGGTACTTAGCTTCAGGGGTCAGATGTTCCAACCCCCACTGTTAATGGGGGAGGGAGGCATGAAGTGACCAAACTGTTGTGAAGTGCGACACTCCAAATGTGGTTCAGAAAGAAAGTAAACCAGCTTCAGTAAAAAAATAAAATAAACTGAGTATTCAGTGTTGACAGAAGCAAGGATAAACCCTCACTGCCCGGTCCTTCATCATCTGAACCTGAGGGGAAAGAGACACGGTAGCAGGGTGAGATGCAGAGCTCAGCATTCTTGTGTTGTTAATTAACATGACTAACATCACTATTACCCTTCACACAGCAGACTTTGGAATGTGTGGCAGAGGCATGAGTTTGCATGTGCTGCCTAGGGTCGGATGGAGTCTGAAAGCCAGGAGCAGAGTTTGCTTTTCAACGAGGTTGAGGTACAGGAATCCTGCCTGTGGGAGAAGTGTGAGAGAATGAACGTAAGCTCTCATTACCTCACCATGAGATGAACCCTTCCTTTACCCACAGGAGGCACAAGTGTGGACATTGGCTGTTTCCCCCATACCTCTCTCAAAAGATGGATGATATGAGATGTTCCAGAAGACGGAAAGAAGAGATCTCTCCATGACTATGTAAATATATCAATATATGTCAGAAAGTACTTAATTCCTGAAAAAAATACTGGGTTTAAAGACACTAAGATGATGACACATATCTCAGTTGAATGAGATTCTGAGTGACTAATATTTCTGTTTTCTTATTGTTCCCTTGTGTTTCTTTAATAATTGAATTCAATCTAAACAATGAAAATATGAGTAAATTGAGGCTGACAGATGGGGCGGGAAGAAGAGGAAATAGTTTACAACCCGGGCCACTGCTTGGCTTGGGCAGTAGACACCCCCCCTTTCCTCATAATGCACTGGACAACCTGTTGGCAACTGGGGATCTCCCACCCCCACCCACCCCACCCCCGCACACACACCTGCTGTGGCAAGCTGCATGTACACCCCACTCCACATGATAAAATGGGTTCTCCTCACCATCTGTGATCAGTGTGGATTTGTGATCAGTTTCAGTTCAAATATGCTCTGAGATATATCTGGAATTGAGAACGCAGGGAGCCAGACCTAAAGAGGTTATAGATGAATGTGCAGTAAAACAAACTGTGTCCCCTAAGTGAACTTTTAGAATCAAAATACCTTTACGTACCCTCTTATGCCTGTAGGTGACTAGGTATATGGATATACGATTAAAGTTAGTTGTGCCATGAAAAGAAACAAGAATACTGAAAAAGGTCACGTAACACAAGCCTTTCAATCAAACCAGAGTACCACCCAGACTATGGCCCTAAACACAGGACCCTTCCTTCTCATAGACTCTTTAAAAAGAAGTCCTAGACTGCTTTCTGGGGTCCCTGAGTGCTTTCCCGCTCAGGTGGCCTGTTGCCTCTCTTGACAGTGTATGGTGATTTTTCTCTCAATAAAGTTTCTTGCTGCTTTAGTTTGTGTTTGTGTCTTTCTCAGTTCTTTGAGTAATGTTCCAGGAACCTGGAAACACCATGAGACCACCTGAAACACAAAGATCGGATGATATAAGTATTTTCTGAAGCTAAGAATCCACAGGAACCTCTGACCGCTCCTTGAATGGCAGAGGCAGGCTCGGGTCCTGTCGCCTTTCCTCTGATGCAGGCTATGGACTATATCCCAGCATACCACACTCTGTTGGCCTGTTTTGTTTGCTTTCTTTACACAGGTAGCTTTAGGTACAAATGGAATGAAGATCTTAATTATGTCCAATAACCACAGCAATTATGGGCATAAAGGACTGGATATTGGAGGCTAGGACAGCATTTGAAAAAGCCGTAAAACAAAACACACAGGAGCAGAATATTACATCAGCTAAACAGTAATTGAATCCATTTAAAATGCATCAAAATATGAAAGTCTGCCTCTTTGATTTTGGACTTTAACAGCCACTTTTAATAAGAGGATGGTGACAGACTCAGGATGGCTGTTTGGGAAGATTCTGGAATTGATGCAGTCTGTGCACTTCACCTCAGCATTGTCTCAATGAGCAGTTTACTGCTAATTTCCATAGAAGGCTTTTGAAAAAAAATCTTTAGTATCCAAAATTAGATACATTGCTTGAGCAACATTGTGTTGGTATCCCCATTTCCCTCCTCCCTGTCCCCAATCCACTGGGGATCCTCCTCAGTGGGCAAACTGAATAGATCTATGGGGTAGGGGGTTATTTTTTAAGTATAGTGTCTGGTGGCAGAGGAGGGTAGCAGAAAAGCTAGTGAGGTAACATATGGATGATAGAGAGGGGACACTCAGTGCTGGCAAAATCATTCTGTACCACCTCTGTGCGCTTATATCACTATTATGTTTTTTAAGCACGCATGTTAACTTCCTAGGAAATTCCATATCTGTCTTGGCTGTTTTTGTTTTGTTTTGTTTTTGTAAACTGTGTCTGCATTGTTTGAGTGAAAGATTGAAACCACAGAGAATGTTAGTTAATGTTAGTTTACTTGACGAAGATAAAAGTCTGTCCTAAAAGGAGTTTATCAATTGAGTGCCTTAGAAAGAGCTAACTAGTAATAAGCAGGAAATGGAAAGACACCCCCCAGAGCTGGAATGGAGGTTCTTTGAGCCATTAGTGGACCCCAGGTTGGAAACTGGAGATTTAAGGAGGCACGTAATTCAGGAAACCTGGATGTTAGCTAGCATTGGCTCTCTGGTTGTTAATTTAGTTCCTAGATATCCTATATCTGTTGAGTCTTCTTTGATAGAGCCAACAGCATACAAAATGGGATTCCAGACCAAAGCCTGAGAAGGTCAAAGTGCTACACAAGTCCCTCTTTGCTATAGATTTCAATTTACATAAAGATTCTTAGAAGGGATACTTCTCAGAAGTTTATTCTTTCAATGGCCTAAATTTATTTTCTCTAGATTTGTCCCTGGTGCAGCTAAGAACAACCAACTCTATTAAATCTATAGTAAATGTGGCAGCTAAAGTGAAAGCTCTCCCATGAGGACGACTATGTTCAACATGTATAGCAACTGGGTCTCTATTACCTTAGTCAATTCAAAGAGGATCTGCACGGTCTCCAGCTGAGACTTCATCTTGGCAACATTACCACAAAGTACCGTGGATTGGCGTTCTCTCTCTCTGTCTCTGTATGTGTGTATGTAATCATTTTTAATTAAAGTCTGTTGGAGACACTGTCTCATGTAGCTGAGGCTGACCTTGAACTCTTGATCCTCCTGCCTCTTCCTCCTGAGCTCTGAGATTAGCAGCATCTACCAGCACACTCTGCTTTATGCAGTCCCGGGGATCAAACCCAGAACTTCATGCATGGTAGGCGAGAACTTTTCCAACCCACCACATATCCTTTATCTTCCTATTACCGTACATCTAGACTAGCCTATGACAGACTAGGATATAGGAGAGTGACATCTTAATTAAGACCTAATAGCAGATTGATATAAAAAATTGTTTGGTGTTCACTGTCGGTTAGCTGATTTAAGTATATTTGGCAAGCCACTATATTATAAGTAAGTATGACCATTGTCATTTAGATTGCTAGGGCTTGATTGTTGGTTTCTCTCTAAAATTCATATATTGGAATATATCCCCCTAGGTGATGATATAACACGCAGGGCTGTTGGGAAGTTATTAGGTCATGAGAACTCCACTATCATGGAGGAGAATAATGCCATTATGAGCTTCTCTCCTTTTGCCTGTCTACTAAGAGCAAAGGGCTTGGAGCCCTTGAGTAACAGTATATACTGAATATACAGGTGCATTGATCTTGGATTTTTCAGTATATAGCACTGTGTAAAGTAAGTTTTTATTATTTGTAAATTACCCAGTCTTCAGTATTTTGTCACAGCAGCAGAAATGGGCTAAGGTGCAGACAAAAGCAGACATCTCTAGTTGCAGGAAGTTTGTCATTTCTCCATTAGAAGGAGACAGCTCAGTGGCTAGAAGTATTTGCTGTACAAGCATGTGGACCTGAGAGAGTCCGAGATGACCTGCACTTTATCCTCACCATCCACATACGTGTCTGTAATCCTCATGCTGTGGATAATAGAGACAGAAGAATCACCACCAGGGCTCACTTGAAAGATTGAAAAAATGGCAACTCCAGGTTCAGTGAGCTAGTCTAAAGTGAGCCAGCCATGAAGAGGGGAGACAGAACAGGACCTTTGTATGCTTGAACCCGGGTCACACATCTATACTCATGTGCCTACACAAACCACACATACTACACACGGACATATGCCAAAAAATATTTTAAAATAAAACTTAACATTTTTAATCTAACAATAAAAGTAAATAAGTAGGAGAGTGAAAAGAAAAAGAGAAATCTGTATATCTTATTATTAGATTCATCAAGAACAAACCAATTTTGCCAAATTGTAGCCCAAGGTGTTACGTGACTTTCTGTGCTCCTCTCATCTGTACATATTGAAAACACACAGTTCTGGGGGAGGAAGTCCAAGACCAAGGTCCTGGCAGTCTGCCTTTCTCCTGAGACCTTGCTCCTTGGCTTGCCGATGAGTATTTTTTTTTTTCATTAGTGCCCTGAGATGTCCTTTACTTTGATTGCGGTGTCCTTGAGATCTCTTTTTCCAAGAACATTTATATTACATGAGGATCCCACCATTATGATCACATTTAGTATTAAATTGCTTCTTTAAAGGCTCTCTTTCCATATAAAATTATATTTTAGGGTAGTAGGATCTCAACATATGACTTTTTTATATGTGGGAAACTCAGGCCATAATGCCATCAGTAAGAGCTAGAGTTGTCACTGGTTGTAGCTCACCTAACCCCAGGGTCTAAGCTTAAAATTATGGGGGTAGGACTAGAGTGTTTCCATGAGAGACTGTAGACTGAGTAAAGGTTGATGCATGCTGGCCAATGTGGATAGTCAGCTTCTAATTTGTTAAAGGTCGGAGAGGACAAAACAAAAAACAAACAAACAAACAAAAAATCCAAAACCTAAACCCAAATTTAAACAGTCTAAAAAGCAGAGGAAGGGTAGGTTCTCTCTCACTTTCTCATGTGTGAAGGGCTAGAGTTCCCATCTCCTGCCTTGAGACCTGGACCTTCACCCTCTGCTGAGGGTACAACATAGGCTCCACTAGTTCTCAGACACAGATCAAACAATACCACAAACTTCCCTGCCTCAGCCAAATGCAGATATCATGTTGTAGAACCTCTCAACCTCCCTAATTATTATGATAAATATGTCTCTGTATATCCTATTGCTTTTGATCCTGGAAAGAACCCTGATTAATGTAAAAAGCAAGGGCAAATCCTAATAAATAATGCTCTTCTCAGCTCTATCGTTGAAATATTTAATGTTACAAAAGTTTCACCACTTCTCACCTAAAAATGATTTATTGCAGTTCAGCTTAACACCACAATGTTGAAATGTGCTCCTGGTACAAAAGGCACACACGATTGCTTGGGATGTGATAACATGCTTGGCTAGTGGCAGTGTTTTTGCCCATTGAATTCTCCTCTTAATATTATGATAGTCTATTCTCATCTGGAGGAACACTTTTAAATACTTTAAGAAAAACGCAGCTGCTCACTACTTCTAGTTGGATCCTCTGAATGAAGACCAGAGTCCGTAGGTAGAATCTTCTTTGCAGCTCAGAGTCCACCACACTCTCATTGGGTCCTTTCTCATTCGTCTCACATTCAGCAAGATAATTCATGTGAGCTGAGAGTCATGGGCAACATGGTTTCTAACAGTTTACATTTTATTTTACTGTGATAGTATTGAATGTCAGGCTGGAGTTTTTAAGTTATATGAAAGGTATGTTTTCTGAGACTTGGGATAGTGCTTTGAAACTCTGTGAAATTGTGTAATAAATAAGAACAGTGCGGAGAAGAACTTCTCTCTGAAATGTGTAATATGAAGACATTGGATCTGATGGAAATGTATTAAAAAGTGCAACTCTCACAGGATGAAAGCCCCTCACTTACAGTTTATAAATATTGCTCACAAAAGATTCATACATTTGGAAGGAGACACACAGTGACAGAGAGCCATCACAGCAACATGGCACTTACTCATCTTGTAAAATAAGCTTATTTCTTTTTGTCACTTGATATGGTCCTGTCACCAAGAGGCAATGGCCTAATTCTGTCTTGCCATTGCTGGTAGAGGGAAGGAGAAGAGAAGCAAGTTTACTGTGTTAATTAAACTCATTCTTTATCTACTGAGAATGAAAGGGCTACTTTTCTTGATTAATTTTGATTATATAATTTTATACTGCTAATAATACTAAAATCCTTTCTCCCAGTTACATAATATTTTGATATGAGCAATAAAAATATCCTCAACCTTTGAAAAAGCAGAAATGATTTTCATTGTTCTGCTTGGCATTAAAATTATTTTTCATTGTCCCAATATTTCTTCAAAGCTAGAATTGATTGACATATTGTTATGAAGTTCACCTTTCTATAATGTAGGATAACCTCTCTTTAGAGTCCTCTTTTTATTTTCATTCCATAAAATTAGAGAGGAAAAAAAGAGATCACATTATTTACTTAAAAGTTATATTTTGCAGGAAGTTACCAGAAGTGATCAGGGGAAAAAGCAGTTAAAGAATGTGTTTGCTGACACAATATTCTCGTGCATCATATGCAAGTAAACTGGGAAGGACTTTGGAAAAGCTGGTTGATTTTCCTTCCACAGTTAAGAACCAGGGGGCATGTAGTACACTGGCATATTGAAGTAGGTTCAGGATTTGACAGATGGGCCGACGGGGTTCTGTGAAGTTGAAGGAATCCTCTAGTTCACCCAGCTGGCAAAGCGAAGACACAAGCAATCCTTACTGCTTGGTTCTCAGTGCAGCTTTCTTTTTTGCACACCAAACTGTTGGATTTAGTCATGAAACCCCTGGGCTGATTTAGAAGGACCACCAAAGATGCTTCAGCTGTATCCCTATATTCACATTACACAAAAACAAAAACCGATGCCTTTTCCCTCCCACATGAAGGATCTCCCAGTGGTGGCGATGGATGGCAGGGACTAAAAGTCTGTCTCTGCTGCAGGGAGGCTTAATCCTCTGTGACTGCACATTAAGAGGTGTTGTTTCATGCTTTCTCATCCTCAAAGCCAGGACTCCAGGAAGTAATGGTGCACACTTTAAATGTCCCTGTAGGAGGTAGCTTATATGTTGTTTTCAGTATTCTGCCTGCTTTTGTTTGATAACATCCATGGCTTTGGTTTTAAAGCGGAATCTGTGTATGATACAATTCCCACTAACAAATTTCTCTTTAATTGATCTTTCTTGTCAACCTAAGTGGGGCTGCTGGTATGCTCCATGGGTTTGTGAACTGTGAATTGTGTGAGCAACAGTTAGTCATTGTGGGGGGTGGGAATACCTCTGGATATTCCCACCCACCTTGGCTTTTACAATCTTTCCTCCCCCTCTTCTGCAATATCCCCTGGGCCACTGTGGGTGTGTTTTAAGTCTACTATAGTGTTGAGCTCTTAGAAGCTTCTGGATTTCTGCTTTGATATGTTTTGAGTATCTCCAGTGTCTGTCTCCATTACCCTGGTGCAGGTTGTCTGGCTCACTGTGGAAGCAGCACGCTTGCTCATCTTGACAATCTCTCTGTAGTTTCACCTGGGCTCTAGTTGATGTGTGAGGGGTGGTTCATCTCCTGCCAAGGAGTCAGCTATCCCTGCCTTCTGAAAAATAAAACAGATTCTGAAATGGAGAGTCATGTCAGCCTAGGTTAAATGGGATAAGCATTAGTTGGGAGAGATTATGGTGGGTGTATCCTCTCTTTAGGCCCAAGGTTCATGGAAGCTTCTCCTTGGAGTCCTGATTCTTGGTCTCCTTGGGAATTGCCTTGGATCCCAATTCCAGCAACGGGTTCCTTGCCACTGAACAAAATTCTTAGCCAATCAGAAAGCCCTTGATTACCTACCTAGGCTGTACACACTCATGCCAATACAGCACAGGTGTGTACATCCCCTGCTTTCTCCCAACACTATGGGCCAATTTCCCCAGCAGCTCACATAGCACTTTCCAGAACGTCACAGGCTAACCATTTGGGAACTGGCTTCCTTTCAGACTCCAGCCAGCTTGCTCAATGCTAAATGTCGGCAGCATGTGGTGTCTTCAGCAGTAGGGTTTTATCTTTTACCTTGGGTGGGTAATCAAGTACTTTGACAGAAGCCTGTCTTGTTTTGGGGACCACATAGGTCTCTCCAACTGCTCAATGTTGGTAACAACCATTTCTGGTACTGGGAGTTACAAGCCGGAGCCAAATGTTTTAGAGTTAGGCTTCATCTCACCTGCTTCAGAGCCCTTCTTACCAGAGGATATCTCCATATTCCTCTGGAGGGTTCTATCTTTTAGCCTGCTGCCCAGGAGTAAGGATCCTATGGTACCAATTCATTTTAGATTTAGTTTTGTGTCTAACTCTTCCCTACCCCCACCCTCCCCAACAAACACTTCCATGCCTGTTATCAGGTATGCCTGCAACTCGAGCTGTTCCTGGCTAGGAATCATCATGACTTTTTCATATCAAAGTACTCTGGCTTGTCCTCCCATTCCCCTGTTATTGGACCCTTTCACCTTCCAAAACAGTCCTCTTTCTACTTTCAATTCTTAGAAAGCAATTTGGATTCTTCGGGTGAAAGTAAACATGCAATATTTGTCTTCTCCAGTCTGTCTTATTTAGTCTAAAATGATATTGAGCCCATTGATTTTGTTTGTACCTAAGGGCATTGCCCATTGGCCAATGCACCTTCCATTGGATCTCACTGAGGTAATATGAGGTCCTACAACCTCTCATATTACCACACCAAGGACCAAACCTTTAATATAGGAACTCTTGGAGCAAACAAAAAATTATATGCCATAGTGCCAATCTTACTGTCATATTCTTTATCATGAATTTTATAGTTTGTGTTTTATTTTTCAGCTTTATTAAAGTATAATTAACAAATAAAAATTGTATGTATTTCAGGTGTACAACATGTTTTGATAGACACATGCACTGTAAACTGATTAACATCATGAAGCTAATTAGCATATTTATCTACTTATGCAGTTAAATTATATAATTTTGTGATGGGACTATGCAGGAACTATTCGCTTAGCAAATTTCAAGTATATAATATGTTATTATTGACTAAAGACACCATGCTGTCTGTTGTAGTCAGCCACACACCGCTGGGATGAATCTTCAAACCAGGCACAGTTTTGGGGAGGAAAGTATTTATTGAAACTACAGATTGCGGGGAAGTTCCATAACAGTGAAAGAGGCTGGCCCTCTTTCACAAGTCTGAGCAGAGAGAAAAACTCATCACCTACACCACACACAGAACAGGGAACAGGCAGGAGTGGCAAAGAGAGTTTCTTCTCCTTTATATAGCCTTAGGGTGGGGTCTTACAACCCTAACCCAGACTTAATGGCTTCCTGAGTCTCTGGAATTTCCTTCCTGCACTGCCCACACATGAAAGGATGTTTACTTCCAGCTTCTTTGAGCTTCCTTACATCCTTCCCCCTACTGAGAGACTGCCCTCCTGTGAACATCCTCAGAGACCCACATCAAAACTTAACCATCACACCTCCAAATCTATGGACAGATCCAGTATGCACACCAAAACTGTAGCCAGTTTTTCTTTTTTTTTTTCTTCCCCCTTTTTGTATTATTGTTGAGGGGGCAATGTCTTTGGATATTCTCCCCCACCATGGCTCTTACAATCTTTCTACCCCCTCTTCTGCTCAGTTCCCTGAGTCATAGTGTGTGAGTTTTGAGTCTGTTTTGTTGTTGAGATCTTATCTCTGGATATTTGTCCTGGGTTGTGTTGGGTATCATTTGTGTCTGTCTCCAATGATCTTTTATGGGTTGTCAGACTTGCTGTGGTGATTGGTCGCTTGTTTGTCTCTCACTTTCTTGTAGGTTTCATTTGGGCCCTGTGTGAAGGCTAGGTGTCATTTGTCGACTGCTAGGTTGCCAGCCATCATCCAATGTCTTGTTGGTGAAATTGAGTTGCCCTCGGGTCTCTCACTGCCTTCTTAAAAATACAAACAGAATTTCCATTGGAAAGTGAAATCAATATAGGTTAAGTGAGACAAAATTGCTATTTTGACTAACTCCTAATGGGTGCAGCCTCTTTGTAGCTCTCTGGTAGTGGGAATTTCCCCTAGAAGCCTGAGATCTTGGTCCCCATAGGTTTTTCCATAGATCCAAGTTCCAGTTAAGGGTTCCTTGTCACTAAGCAGATCTCTTAGCCAATCAGTAAGCCATTGATTACCCTCCTAGGTTTAGTGCCACTATTGCACAGATAAGTATTTCTTGACTTGCTGGTCTCTTCCATACAGCCGTGTGTTCAGCATTCTTGTGACAACTGTCTATATTGTATATTAGTGGTCTCTGCTTTCTTCAAATATCATTAACCAATTTCCCCTGGCAGCTCATGCAACACCTTCCAGTGCTACACATGCTAACATCTGAGTGCTGGTTACTATTCTGGATCTAGAAGGATCTTTTGGTGTTGTTTGATGACACTCTGTGATTTCTTCAGCAATAGGGTCTTACCTTTCGCCTTGGGCAGGTATTCAAGAGCTTTGACAGAATCTGTCACATTTTGGGGACCTTGTGGGTCTCTTTGATCAATAGCTCAGTGTGGGAAGGAACCGATAACTGGGACAGGGAGATGCAGGCATAAGCAATTATTCTTGAGATTAGGCTTCCTCCCATTCTGTTCATGGCCCCTCTTAGCAGGTGGTGCCCTCAACTTCCTCAGAAACTTCCTGTATAAAAGCTAGGGTTTTATGGTGTCAATTCATTATTAGTTTAGTTTACTATATGAGCCCCCCTCCCATACTCTCATCCCCCTCCCTAATTCTTTCCATTCCCTTGGAGAAGGTGATTCTTAGTGACCACACACAAAAGCAGAGCGCCAGGCGCTGGATATTCTCCCTCGTATGTGGTTCCTAACCATGTTAAACTAGAACATTAAGAAAATTTGTCAGTGAATGGAGAGACTGTAAACTAGTTCTTAACTGCAAGATATTTCAGGGCCTTAAGTGTGCTAATGTGGATAGGAACCCTTTCCAGAGTTCTCAAACATCTATTGGAGCTGAAACGGTCACAAATAGTGAGACAAAGTAGGGGAGCCTGCAGACTATGAAATCAACCAGCCTGACAACAAGTACACACTAGTGCAATAATGATGTACATCCTCTGCAGGTGCCCATCTCTTCCCTGATTGGACATAAGGCCCTCTCAGTGGGCAATAACTCATACCTGGTACTGGAAACCAAGTCAGAATCCCGTGGTCAGGAAACCCAAATTTCAGAAAGAAGCCCCCATTGCTCCCTGGAGAAGAAGAGTGAGCTTGCACAGTAAAAATCTTTCAAATAACTTTGCATCCCCCCTTGACCCAAGCTGCTTTTACTCTTTTTACTCTTTTATTTTATAGATGGCAGAGAAAACATAGGAATGCCTAGATCCATTGATAAGACAAGAAGATAGCTGACTGCTCCCCATGAAACTTGTCACCTCTCCCACATCTACCACAGCCTAGGAGAAATTATGAAAGAAGCAATGATATAAATACTGCTCTTACTGCTAGTAAGCTAACATCCAGCCCCAGGATAATGGTGATAGACATGGTGATCATTCAAAACCTATCAAAGCAGAAATCCAGAGGCTACAAAGAACTCAACACTAAATCAGACTACTTACACGCCTGCCATGGCTCAGGAAACATTGCAGAAGAGTGAATAGGAATACCCTGAGGCACATCCTTCTCCCTACCCCACAGGGACTGACTGAGGTCTTCATGGTGCCACAGTGAATATCAAGCCATGCGTGGTGGTGCACACCTGTAATCCCAGCACTGGGGGTGGGGGAGCAGAGGTAGGAGGATCACCATGAGTTCAAGGCCATTCTGATACTACATAGTGAACTCTGGCTAGAGTCAGACCCCTCCTCAAAAGCAAAACAAAAGTAATAAATAAATAAGTAAATAAATCAATAAATGGGCTAGAGAGATAGCTCAGTGGTTTAGGTACTTGCCTCCAATGCCTAAGATCCACCTTCAATTCCCCAGTACCCAGGTAAAGCCAGATGCACAAAGTGGTGCATACATCTAGAGTTTGTTTACAGTGGCTAGGGGCCCTGGAACACCATTTCTCTCTTCTCTCTCTCTCTTCTTACAAATAAATAAAAATATTTAAAAAGTACTCTTTTACACAAACACTTGTATTCACATAGTCCAAGTAAAATTAAATACAGATATATCAGAGTATAGTTTTGTAATACTGGCAAAAGTCTTAGACCTCAGTGGCCACAGGAAATATCTCTATACTCTTAATACACTAAGCTATTTCATTTCTGCTTACATTGGACTGATGACTTTCTTTAACAGTCTCTTTGACTATATTCCATTGTTTAAACACAAAGGATGAGCTACGAAATCTCTACAATATTAGCTGATTCCTTATTGACCTGTTCCTGAATAAATCTATAAATATACTAGCTCCAGCAGTGATGACTCTTAAAAAAGTGGTCATCCTGTCCTCTTGGAGTACCGAGTAACATCTTCTATAACCCCTGCTGTCATATACTGAGTCTTATTTAGGTAATTGGTATCAGCTCACAGGGAATGACACACTGTCAGATACTAGGGTAGTTTGAATGGTTGTCTCCCAATATATTCAGGAGTTTGACTTAAAGCTTTTCTCCAGCCTCCTAGCTGGAGGAGTAGTCACTATGGGCAGATCCTAGGGTTCAGCCCTAAGGTGTTACTGGGGGTGGGAGTGGATCTGGAATTCCAGCCTAAGGTATGCAGAAAGCAGTCTGAGCTCTGTCTGCAGTCCTTGCTCTTTGGCTGCCTGAATGTGCTTACTTTTGGAGGTGTTGGTGGTGTTTTTTTTTTCTGTTTTTTTTTTTCTCTTTCCTTGGATCCGTATACTTCAAATATATCCTGTTTCTCCTATAAACTGAGCCTGGTTTTGAGGTTCAGCCCAGCAACATAAAAACTGATGATGATAGATACAGTTTAAGACAATGCCTTCTTCTCACATTTCCCTTCAGTTACCTCCCTATTGTTCATTAATTTATTAATCATGTACCAATATTTATTGAGCATCTACTACAAGCCAGTCACTTTTGGGGTTAGGGTCTCGTGGCACGTTCAGTCAAGTTCCTCGGATGCAGATGAACTTGTCTCTAACTGTGATTTTGCTGTTAAGTGTGCCATGGCCATTGGTCATGTGTATTGTAGGCAAATTTAAAATTCGAAAGCATATTAAAAATTGTTGGTGTTAATTTTGTTGCTAGGAGGATTATAAAGATATCTTGATCCATATCATAATCAGACATATAATTTTATTGTAATGATTCAATATTATAACACTTGAACAAACACTGTCATAAACCACATGTACATATTTTGGTTGCCCTTGGTCTTATAATAGTACATATAAATTTTCCCTGTTTAAGTAGCTGGTATTATTGAGATACAGCATTAAACTTTGTATTTATGCCCTGCAGGTACTCTAGAAGGATAAAACAAGGTTACCTTGGGAACATGATTCTTGAACAATTACTTAAGTCAAGAAATTTGTCTTCTGAAATTGGTTTTCAAAGCCATATTATTTTAAATGGAGAAAAAGATTGAAAATTCGAAACAGTCATTTACTTATTGGATAGAAAGTACTAATCTCGTGTTCTGTAAGTTCTGTTTGATTGCCAGTGAAGGCCCCATTTGAGTATCAGATAACTGAGGTGCAAGTCACGACAAGGACCTTAAAGTAGGTTGATAAGAAGTGCTTGTGGACCTGGGCTGGACTGTTTATTCCTCCCATAAAATTTGGCTCTTGAACTTTTCACAGTCACATGGTTTATATCCACCTAAGACATTATTCATAACAGAGCTCTTGCTTGGCAAAGACTCAATGTAGCTATTTTTACATCTGAAATTGAAATCTAATAGGCTTAAGTGGGTGTGAGTTAGTTATTTAAGCATGTTGATTTGGTGTGTGTGTCTGTGCAGGATGCAGCGGTTGCCATGGAGACTCTGAGCATGATATCTGTGAAGGTAGAGCTGATTGAATCTATAAAAAGATGAGCACAAAAATATGCTTACCAAAACTACTTTGGGGTGAAACTGTTAAGGTGATCCAATCTACATGTGCATTTTATTAATTTTTCAGACCACATTCCTTTGTTAAATGTTCCTTAGACACATGGGGTGTTTTTTTTTTTTTTACTCATGCTGAATGCCAGACTGAATCCTTCACACTATTGATTTATGAAATCACAATGCTTATTGGTGTGGGGTGAGAATGAGAGGCAAGTTTTATACTGTTGTGTTTACATGTATCTCAGCTGTTCGCATATGGTGTATCCTTGAAACATATGCATCATTGAATGTTTGGAACTCAACTGTGACATGAAGCTGTCTAAAGTAATTTTCTTATAATTTCATACAAAAATGGTTTGGGGCACAGATACAAATAATAACCACTTCCATCATGAGTCTGATAGGCTGGTTTATTTTAAGTTTAGATTTTGGAAATCTGAGCTTCAGATTGAATTCTACCACTAACTATGAGACCTTAGTAGGTAAATCATCTATCCACTGTGGACCTTATTTTTTCAACATAAAAACAAATTAGAGAGGATTTCTCTGAAGGACATGTGTGTGTGTGTGTGTGTGTGTGTGTGTGAGAGAGAGAGAGAGAGAGAGAGAGAGAGAGAGAGAAACATTTATGTAAATGCATACTGTATGCCATATTTTCTTGGAGGCAAGACCACTTTTTTATTTTAGAAAGCTTGCTTGTATTTCATAGTGGATCTTTTTCACCTAAACTCAGTTTTTGTTAAATGTATGTAATAGCCTCTGGCATATCTCTTTATTCACAATTACATTCTTAATTTTGAGGAAAGAAAGAAAGACCACACAGAAGTCAATCAAACTTGTCTGAATGCACTCAGAGTGAGCTCTACACCTGATGATCTCTGCATAAGGGAACAACTTGAATTTGAATTTAAACCAAAGTTCAAAATAGAAACAGATGTTTCACATGGCAATCACACAGTTACTCTGGAAATTCCGTTGCCAATGCTAGATGGTAGATGTGGAGACATAGGGTTTGGTCTTTGCCCTCCTGAGTTCTGTTCTCTCTTTGATCCAATCTTTTCTTCCTATGACCCCATTTCTCCCATTTGTTATAGAAATGCTGACACTGTTTCAGTTAATGCAGGAAGTATATAATCTGGTCTTTTATTTTATAGAAGCTCATAGTTACGAAATTGCCTCAAGTCTCAAAAGAGACTACATTTTATGAAAAAAAGTATTTTCAAGGAGGGAGAGAGAGCGAGAGAGCGAGAGCGAGAGAGCGAGAGAGAGAGAGCGAGAGAGAGAGTGAGAGCGAGCGAGCGAGCGAGAGAGAGAGAGAGAGAGAGAGAGAGAGAGAGAGAGAGAGAACAAGCAAGAGAATGTGGCACTTTAGGCATCTGGCTTTATGTGGAATTTATGGGGAATTGAACCCTGGTCATTAGGCTTTGCAGGCAAACACCTTAACCACGGAGTCATTTCTCCAACCCCAGAGACTTTAGACTTTTAAACAGTGCCGAAACTATAAGACTAGGAAGGATTTTGAAAGAGGAACTGAATGAATGTATTTTGCAACATGATTTTGAGCTTATGGGGGCCAGAGGCAGATTATTATGAGTTTGAATTTGAAGTTGGAATATTTGGTGTCTAGCTAGAGGTGCACTATATTGGGAGGTGGTGAGACTTAGAAGGTGGTGTCTAGCTGGAGGGATCAGGGATTGAGGGTAACAATCACGTACTGCTTCCCTTTTTCCATGTCTGCTCAGTGACAGGTGACACAATATCACCAGCCATTTCACTCTCCTGCTGCACCTGGGAGCTGCTCCGGAAGCCATGCCTGCTCTGCCATGATGGATTCCAGCCTCTCAAACTGCGATAAAAATAAATTTTCCTCCTCTCTTAATTTGCTTTGTCAGGTATTTGGTACAGTGAAAGAAGGTAGTGTGTGCTACACACACATGCACACACATGCGCGCACACGCACTCATGCACACACACGCATGCACACACAAGCACACACAGGCACACGCATACCACTGACGTCGCTACTCTATTCAAATGCTTAGGTTATTTTTGCTCTGTTACAAACTGATCTAGTCACTAGTTCCATTGTGTTCACTCAACCAATCTCTGTTTAAAAAACATTTATGATGTGTCTGAACATCTGATATAAAAGGTTAATTATAAAATCCAGGAAAGAGGGACCTATTTCTACCTTTTATACCATTTTTGTCGTCTGTGCTAAGCACAGCATTTAGTATCACTAAGAGTTGGCTCGATAAATGAATCATAAATAAAGGTAAGTTCCATGCTAGATCAAGGGAATATGAAGAAAACTAACTATGGCTCCTGCTCTTTAGAAACTTCATATTTGGGGGGAAATTTCAGCTTTAGGATAGAGTTTACTATATAATTTCAAAAATTTTGCCTATGATAGTTTAGAAATTAGGTAAAAATTGTAGTATGCCATTCCCCTGACATACATATGTAATACTCTCCAAGTAAGAATTCTAAGCATCCTTGGTTGTTGATGTGAGGGGACTGAATAGGTCCTAAAGTCTCTTGAAGGTAGTCGGTGAGGGAAGGACCCTATGCTCATAAGTCATGCCTAGCTCAGCTCATCCCAGCCAAGTACGCAGCCTGCCCAGATGTGGGCAGGCTTCTCCCTTTCTCAGCCCAGGCCAATTGGCACAGGTGAATGCCCACCCAAAGCATGAATTATAAACTGAATGAATGTAGAAATCGGGGGTCTTTGTTCATGATGTTTTGTCCAGGAGCTGCAGACCATACTTGGCAGGGTCTCGGTAAGATTATTTCTCTCCCCCTCCCCCCACTGGCAGCTTTTGCCAGAGGCGGAAGAGTTTTGTCATGGATTTCACTTCTATTTCTCTAATCCCTCTGTGAAAGCATGGACCTTTCATATATTTTTTTTGTGATGGTAATATCACACACATGGTGTCAGGTCACATCCTTTTTTCTTTTACCTTTTACCTCTCTCTCATAATGGTTGAATAAAGTGTGATGTTTTCTAAAAATAATTTTCAGTCTAATTTCTAAATTTTTCGGTTTATCAAAAGATAAGAACTCAGGGATTGAGGTTTGTTGTAGTCAGCCACATGCCACTTGGATGAACCTCCAAACCAGGCACAGTTAGGGGAGGAAGGATTTGTTGAAGTTACAGATTTAGAAGATTTAGAAGGGAAGTTCCAGGTCCAAGGAGAGAGAGAGAGAGAGAGAGAGAGAGAGAGAGAGAGAGAGAGAGAGAGAGAGAGAGAGAGAGAGAGAGAAGCCATCACCAATACCATGCATACACACACGAGCAAACAGGCAGGGAAGAGAAGAGATTTCCTTCTTCTTTATATAGCCTTAGACTGGGGTCTTGCAACCCTTTCCCAGACTTGTTGACTTCCGGAGTCTCTGGAATTTCCTTCCTTCACTGCTCTTCCAGGAAGGAATGTTTATTTCTAGTTAACATGACTTCCTCAACCCCCTGAGCCTCTTATCTCTTTAATTTGGAGGAAATAATCTACACAACATTCAAGATTTCTGTGGATTGCTAACAGGTCAAGTTGACAACAAAACTTAACTATCACAGGGTTGAAGCCTCCACTCCTCCACCCTGTTTCAGCTGTTGCTCTGACGGCATCATTTTAGTGCTGCTGGGAGGGGAGCTTATCAGATGGCAGGAAGAGGGGTTGGGTGGTAAGAATTGGCTTTCACTGTAGGCAAGTGCCAAGGCCATTATGGTCAAAGCTGATCTATGCTCTCTTTGAATAATTGAACATGTAGTTAAGTGAGCCGAGAGAATTTAGAGAGAATAAATTATAAGATTTGGAATTAGACCTAAAAAATACATGGGAATGGAATTCTTCTTGCTCTGTTTCCTCTAAACTCTGGTGCAAGGCCCACAGCCTGCCAGCATATCCACCAGTGCAGTGTCTCCTCCCAAACTGATTTCATCCACTCCGTTCTGGCTCTTATGGGCAGATCTCATCCTGCCTAATTTAAATAACCTCCTCCAGGCCAACTGGAACCCATTTTGGGTTATCAGCAGCTAATATGCTCAAAGACAGATGGCTCAGAATTCAAAGGGGATGGACACCTGTGGTACGGGCAGTTCAGGCAGTGCCAGGATTGTATTGTATTTATTTTGATATGATAGGACCACAATTCTTCAATGAAAATTTATACTCTCTATTAGAAGATAAAAATTTAAAATTGGGGGGATCTCCTTTGCCATTTTTAATTTATACTAGATCACAATTTCTGTCTCCTTTATGCTATTTGACAATTCTCCCTCTCCCCAGTTAATAAGTATTCATGATCTATTTAAAAATAGAGAGTCAAAGATCAGCAAATTCTCTTTGTTTTACTTTCAACTTTGCACAAATATATATTTTTGCAATATATTGGAAACGATTTTCTTGCTGAAGAACTTACTTTTTGCCATGTCACTTTACTTGTTATTTGTTTGTTTTATACTTTCAGTAATAAATTTATGCCTACGGCATTCACTGTCATAGCTTCTTTCTCTAAAACAGACTTGGAACTGTGCAGAACAGTTGCAGACTTCTTGACTGCAAATCACAGACCTCCAGAACTTCTCAAGATTGCTTTTCCTCTCAACCTTTCCGCACTTGAACATTCAGACATACTGTGAAGGAATTAATTATTCTTCATAATACAAGTAAAACAACAAAAGAGAAAGTGAACGAGAAGTCAAAGAAATGTTGCCAAGGTGCAAATAAAAGCCTTTGGTTAACTGTTGTTTCAACCCAACATGCAAAAGTCTCAGACTGAAATTATATTGTGACTTAAATTTGTCAAAGATTTTTTCATTGTAGGCTCTAAGCCCTCCAGCCAATGGAAGGGTGAGTCCCCATACCTGACACCACACTTGTTCCTCTTTAAGCTCTGGTGTGGCACTATAGTCTTTTGTCTTCAAACAAGCTCTAAGTTTAAAATGTTCAACAAAATAAGATTGTTCTTCTGTTTAAGAAATACAGACATTCAATTTTCCCTGTCAGCATTAGACATCCTTTTGCTCCAGTAAGTTTTCAGAGATGACAGTGGTCAGCAGGCAACCTTCCTCTTTGGCTTTGATCATCTCAACTGCAAAGGCAGTTCCAAGTTCCAATTTGCTCTTTCCCTCTAGTCCTATCCCTGTTCTCTCCTTTTCTAGGTCAGACCAGAAGGAGGAATGAACAGTGATAATTCATTTGCATCTTCTACTTATGATGGAAGAACTATGGACCTTTGGATCAGAAAACCAAACACTTAATTGACAAATGGGATTTAAAACACTTCACTTAGTGTTCCTGGCCACAGTATATCCGTTATTTCCTAATCAATTGCTAATTAGACTGCAGTCTTTTTGATCAATATCCTGCTGTTTTATAACATCTCTAAAATGATTACTGAAATTTCTTTTTTCCTCTAAACAAATACAATTTTCAAATGTATTTTTAATAAAAAAATTATTTTATTTATTATTTATTTGAGACAGAGAAAGAGAAAGAAAAAGGCAATAGAGAGAATGGGCGATCAGGGCCTGCAGCCACTGCAAACCCCAAACACATGTACCACCTTGTGTATCAGGCTTTACATGGGTACTGTGGAATTGAACTCAGGTCCTTCTTCTATGCAGGCAAAGGCCTTAACTGCTAAGCCATCTTGTCAACCTTTCAAATGTATTTTAAACAGCAGAACCATTCTTAAGCAGAGGTAGAAGTTTCAGTCATGTGTCTTTAAATACATTTGTAAGGTAACAGAAAAGGGAGTGGGATGTTGTGAGCCTTCCTGTGAGTTAAGGGGGCGGGGCGGCTCAGCCCCGTTCCCAGGCCAAGCCTTGCCACGCGCACCTACTGGAGGCAGCGCGGGCTTTTTTCCTTTGTTTGAATGCCTGCTGAAAAGATGGTGCTGGCCTCTGTTCGCTGCTCCACATGTCGTGCATTCCAGAGGATTTATTGACTCTGTTTGGAAATGGCTTGGTGCCTGGCATGCTTCCGTGTATTTTGGACCAATGGTGAATGTGTACGTATGTGATGCTAATAGGCTATAGTTTGGACTTAAAATTGCTGCACACCTGAGCGCAGGAGGAGAAGAAGAATGAAGAAGAGAGAAGAAAGAAGAATGAAGTAGCTTTTAGTAACAATGTAACTTGTAAGGTTTCTTGAGTAAAATGCTGCAGAGAAGAACTCTGGTGGTCGTGTCCTTTCTTGCTGGACGAGCAGGGACGCGGCAGTGGGAAGAAACTATTACCTGTGATTACAAAGTACTGGCAGGAGTTTTGTGCAGTAAGATTAATGTTGAATAAGCAAAACACAACAAGAGCTGATCTATTTGGATGGAGCATGATCCTCAAGGAGAGCTGCAGGGTTTTGCACTACCATCGAGCCTTCCCTTCCCATCAGGCAGCAGGCACAGGTCAAAGCCCTGACTCTGTAAATCTCCCCATTGGCTCTGATAGTGACTCTGCTGCTTGTCCCTCCCTGGTCTCTATCAATGACACCTACATCATGCGGTTGCTATGACCTTTACATATGTTCAAACAGGAGAACTGTGCTTGGCACCAGCTGAGCACTTTGTATCTCTTTGTCTCTCATAAAAGTAGAGCAACGGTTAATTAGGAGATGGGAACATTCTGTAATTTAGATCTAGCAAGTCAACTTTGAATTTTACCCAATAGCAATAATTTCCTTCTGTTAACATTAATCTCAGCTGGATTTTTATTTTTATTTTTTTTTGGTGAAATTTAGAAGAAAACATGTCATGTCCCTCAGACACTAGGGTAGGAATGGAAGGAAGGGTTTTGAGATGTCAGGGAGGAATTCTCACAGTAGCCCTGTTTTCTTTTATTAGAAATGTGCACAAGGCTCAGTTGAAGATGCTCCCAGGGGAATGTGTGCTGGGCTTGTAGAGGGAGATTGCTATTTCCAGGTGACCTGGGATGGGCCTTCATCCTTTGGAAAATCTAGATCTGCTTTCATGTAAGAAAAGCGCTGGGTGCTAGACCCAAATTGCCAGGAGAGTTTGCTTTTCCTGTTCTTTGGTCTCATTATGTATTTTCAATGCAGCACCTCTAAGCTGGATCACATGGTTTATATTTAGAAGGTTTCAGAAGATTTTATTTTTAAAAGAACCACATTCTAAAATCCATTAAAAATACTTGTCAATGACACAGAGTTAAAGAAGTTCATGCAGCTAGACTTTGTCAGAACTTGCTTCTGACTTCTGGCATGTTGGTGGTGGTGATGGACATGATAATAGAAGTAGGCAGGAACGACTAACTAGACTCGTAACTTAGGTAAGTTACCAGGTGTTCAATAAATGCATTAATTGACTCAGCTTTGCAACAATTCTGTTTTATCAATAAGGAACATAAATTCCCAAGATGAGCAGCTTCCACAAAATGGTTTCATGAGTGGGTGCTGCCTCCCCAGCCCAGACTCCCCCATGCAGGAGCCTCAACTTATTACCCATCAACTACTCACATGTAGGTCAATGTTAAAGCAAAATGCCTTACCTCTTTAGAAATCAAGACACCTGCTCATCTCCTCTATGTGCCTCTCTCTACTGCTTGCTAGAAAATTCATGTTTCTCTCAATCCCTTTGTTGACTCCAAAGTATTGGGTTTATTTATTCATTTATTTTTTCTGAGGAAGGGTCTCCCTCTAGCCAAACTGATGTGGAACTCACTCTGTAGTCCCAGGCTGGCCTGAAAGTCACAGTAATCCTCCCACCTCTGCCCAGTATTAGGTTTATTTGTGGCCTTTCAAGAAGTAGTCACAGAGGAAAAAGACAGAGCAAGGCTCAGGTCTTTCTAGGTGTGCTTATAGAAGTGGCATTGCTCAGTGTCTTGCAACATGCATTCCTCAGACTAGAGGCTAGTTTCAGGTCTTTGTTATCTTGAGCAGAACCCTTGTCCTATGTCCTCACTGATGAGTGAAAGTAATTGATTGTCCTGTCTTTTGAAGGTTTACTGAGTACTGTTTGATACAGGGAGAAGAGTCACAATTGTGATACCTCTGCTCATTCTTCTTCCTTAAGTAACATGATAAAGTCATACTAGCAGCTTGGAAGAAGACAGTGGAATACATCTAGCCTAGTTTTATTTGCCTCAACAAACATAAGCAAATGATTAGTCAGGCTTTAAGTGTAATATAGTATAGAGTGCATTTACAGCATTAGGCCACATTTAACTCCACAGCCATGATAACAGTAATTCAGTGTGTCTCCTCCTGAGTCATATACCAAGGGAGGAACTTTATATTTAAGATGTGCACTTAAACACTAGCAATCATCATGTCCCAACTACTTTATTTTGAGTCAAAACAAAGCATTTTTTAACTCGTATTTCTTGGCTCCCCCTCCTGTTGCTGCATTGTGAATTTTTTTCACTCTCTTCTATCATTGTCGTTTACATACCTGAATTTTCATTCTTCTGACTTGTTACCTTCTTGGCTTCATGTAATATGATGGAAGGGATTGTGGCAGTCGTGAGTGGACAGACATTGAAATCCCGGCTCTGTATCTGCTTCCTCATCTAGAACACAGACACAGGAATCCCAATCTTGTGGGGTCATGACAAGAGTTAAGTGGGGTGGAGCCTGCAAAGGCCTGGCTGATGTCTGACACCAGCAAATGTATGGTGCTTTACATGAGGATTCCCTGTCCTCATCTATGCCCCTGTCTGTGTCCCGAGGAGGATTTGAATTTCGAACCACAAGGGTTTCCATGATCTGGTTCCATGGTTGCTGCTTGCCAAGCTTCTTCTCCCTAGAACAAGCTTCTGTGCCCCTTGTGTTTCCAATATCTTATTTGCAAATTATTGCTAATAATAGCATATATACCTTGGGGTTGTTTTATATGAGATATGTGGAAAGATTAATATATATGTATGAATGTATATAAAGTTCAGATTCCCAGCATTCGTGGAAAAGGCAGGGCAAGGCTGTGTAGGCCTGGAACCATAATACTGATGGGAATAGAAATAGGAAGTTTATTAAGGCTCGCTAGTCAGCCAGTTAGCTGAAGAATAAGGGGTTTCAGGTTCAGCGACAGACCTTGTCTCAAGGACATAAAATAGAGGAGGAAGTATGCATGTGCATGGGCACACCTATCTGCACACACATGTGCACTCATATTCATATACTATATGTGCACATACATCCATATATATATACGTGAAGAAAGAGAAGGAAACACTTAAAACATGGTTGATGTTAACATTATTGAAGGTGAAATGTCAACCCAAATGTCTCTACTTGACAATAGCCAATAAAGGCCTTTCAAGTGACATGTTCTGAGAATGTTTATTTGCACTGCATTATGCTGTTTCTTGAACAATCTGATGAGGTGGTTAATACTTATAAACATTGCCATTTTAGATTTAAAAATAACTGAAGCTCAAAGAGGTGAACTTGCTGCCAGAGCTGAGATTTGAAATACAGCTGTTGGACAGGGTTCAGAGGACATAATATCACTCATTTGCTTTATCTGCTTCACAGCTAGGTGAGGATGCACCCTATTGTTTTTTTGTTTTTTTGTTTAATGTAGAAACTGAGGGCTCATATTGCCAACCTTCTTGGTGAATCTTCTTTCAATCCATGAAACCAAAGAAATGCATCTTCCATTGCATGTCTGTTGGGTTTTGAGTCACTGACCCAGGCCCCCTGCGAGGTTAGCCCAAGTCTTAACCTGCCAGCAGGAGGCGGGCTCCATCAGGAAAGGTGAACGTGCAGCTGGAGACTCACACACACTTGACTGGGAGAAATGTCCAGGCAAATCTCAAAATTTTATTCCAATATCCATCATATACATAACCCAAGGATGCATTGTATTGTCTTATCTCTTTCACAAGGGAGCTCAGGAAGCAGGAACAAGGCTTATTAGCACTTACAAACAAGATTAGGGATGTCAGCCATCCCCTCTGCCTCCTGGGGGCACAGGTGTGCTAGGATCAAAAGGCATGCTCAGGCTCGGACTAAAAGGTGTAAGTCACCTCATCTGGCAGTATATTATATTCTAAAACATAGCCCACAGACATTCAGCCAGGCTGGATCCCAACACATGTCTGGAAGGGAACTTTTGCTCACCTGTTTTGGGTGAGTTGGGAGAAGAATGGGAAAGAAATTGACTTGAAATCTCACACCTGATCTTAGAAATTTACATAGTATAGCTTTATTCTCTATAATTACACTATTTGTTTGAATACTAAAATTAATTTTAAATTTCCTTAGTTGTGATTATAATCAATGTTCTGGGAAGATGTGTCATGCTTTTTCTGTAAAATTTTATCTCTTTGGCAAGCAATAGCAACCTATTTTAGAAATTGGCCTTATATATACACTGCTCGCTAATCCTAACTCATAAGGATTCATGATATCAGTGAGTTATATGTAACTTAATATCACCATTTGGGACTTTGTATGCAAGAAAGATGTCAGTAAATTAAGCAGTATGCAAAAATGTAGAGCCAAGATAAGCACATGATGCTGGCAGCTCTCCTGGTGAAGACTTGGCTTTCAGAGTGAACTCTTGAACCTGCATATCAATCATTAAGAGAAACAATTATTAGTGTAAGAAGCGTCATGGCTCGTGCCATTGTTTATGGTAAATTAATGTTATTCAGAGCTGTCGAATAAATTCCTTCTTATTGCCCCCCAATCTCACTCTTGGCACTCAAGTGGTTCTAGAAATTATGATCCTCTGAAGACTTAGCTCTCCTCACACTCTCCTCACACTCTACCTATCCCCTTGATTTGGGATGTCCTTACCAACTGTGGATTCCAACCCATATCAACACTGATGTTCTAAGTTTCAAATGTGAAACACATTAAATGATTCTTGGTGGAAACAAGAAAGAGAGAAGTAATTGAAAAAAATCAATTTAAAATTTATTATTTGTTGAGTAACAGACATTGCAGAAAGAACAGAGATGAATAAGAAGGAAGTTATAAACTAACTAAGGAGTATGTAGGGGGAAAGAACAGTTACTTTTACCTTCACCTATTCCAGGTTCACTGGCTGGGATGGAAAATGATTATTTTTATGATTACCCATTTTAGATTCATTAGCTGGAGACCTGAAAAAATGCAAAATTAACCAAAGAAAGCAAAAGCCTGTATATCACATGCAGAGACAGGAGTGCTGAGACAGGCAAACACTTGGGTAGAGTGAACATCTTGATAACAATACATTTTTTGAAAAATATTTTATGTATAAGGAGAGAGAGAGAGAAGCCATCACCAACACCACACACACACACACACACACACACACACACACACACACACGCACGCACACACACACCAGCAAACAGTGAGGATAAGAAGAGGTTTCCTTCCCTTTGAGCTTCCTTACTTGTCCCCTTCTGAGAGGGCCACCCACTCCTGAGGAAGGGCTCGCTCTAAAGGAGGAACATCCTCCTTTAGTTAATTCTTCCCATAAGCAACCTCAGAGATCCACTCAAGATTACTGTGTATTATTAGTAAACAAGTCATGTTGACAACGAAACTTAACCATCACAGGAGGGCAAGGAGAACTTCTTATATCTGTTCCTTCTCAACTTTCCTAGCTCAAAATAAGCAATATTCAAAAGTGTCACATTCTGGGACTGTGCCTTCTATACATAGTCTACACATAGGTGCTTCCCAGTACACATTGTAAATCAATGACTTTCTCAGGTTTTGGAAACACAGATATAAAAACAAGATGTATGTATTGACTTGGAGCAACTTCTATATTGCCAAGGAAATAAAGAGTATAAACAAAACCACATTAAAAGGTAATAAGTGAATGTCAGATAAAGCATGATCAACTGTATGAAGAAAAAGTAAGAAAAACATATCATAGAAAGATAAAAGGGCTGAAGTAGGAAAAAAATGTATGCAACCTATGCAAAGTATATGCAAAATGCTAGTTTGAGGACATCTTGAGATGATAGCTCAAGTGTCCTGAAACTGGTGGGATACTTAGGAGAGAATTTTGTATAAAAAAATTAAATACATAGAAAAGTGTAAAAAGTTGGGTTGGCAGAAGTTGTCATTTTGAGTTTTGTCAAAAGATCTATACAGGCAATTGCTGCCATATGGGCTCCTCTGCGTACTCCCCTCTGTAGAGCTAACTCATCCCCTGACACTTTGCAAGAAGCAAGCTTCTCTTCCTCCCCACTTTCCAAGTCTTGCATTTCTGTCTCCTGGTTGAACCCTTACTGTGTTCATTACCATAGCGACAGAGTCCTCTGAAATACATTGTTCTTAGCTTTCTATTTGAGTCAATACAGTGTGGGAAGGACATAGGAAGAGCTGGAAATGAATGCTAAGAGTCAATAACATAACAGCTCACTCTTGGAGTATACAAAAAATTCTTTTATAGGCAGGGTGTCTTCTGTGAATTAGGCACAGAGAACAGGATACATGAAGGGGAATGACACACGGGCCCTGCCTTCTGGCTGTTCCCTTTGAAAGCTACACAAAAGATGGTGTGAAAGCACATTGTGCTATGTCAGAGTCAAATTTCGAAAAATTTTCTTTGTAAAGAATGATACAAACAATAAAACTGGGTTGGAGGTTATTTATAGAACTAACCATTCTGTCACCATAGTACCATGCTAAGCCTTCTATCCTCAGGAATCAGGGATCTAAACATAACTGAATTCAATGAGACCCTGGGTCTTTAAAAAAAAAGTATTAGAAAGTATAAACAACAAATAGCTAATGCAATTTGAACTGAACTCTCTCTACTTTGGGGTAAATGTTCCATTGCATGCCAGGAAGCCTGTTTGGCAAATTGTAATATAACAAGTGGTGACAAAACATAAGTCACCTTGAAAGCAGATTTAATATAATCAATGATTAATGGCAAACTTGTGGTCCCTTTAATGACGACAGTTAAAGAAAATCAAATTGAACCATAAATTGTGGGTGCTTTCTGAAACTGGGTCATGTAGAAGTAAGCTTTATGAAGAAGGAAAATCAATTTTGTAATATTACTATCATCAGGCTCATAACTCACAATTTGAAGTTATTTTTTATTCAAAATGAGTTTCAACTATCCTTTTTGCATACTCAACGGAGTTTTAATTAGATCAGCAAAGTTTCATAGATATAATGTCAAAGGGTTCAGTCAATAGCCATACATTTTCTTTGGGGTTGATTTTTATTTCACCCACATCCACTTCAATCAGCATGAGTTCAATCACTTAAGAGTAAAGATGCTTTAATTATCATTTCAATGAAATATAAGGAAATGGACCAGCATAGCTCTGAAAGGTCTACTTGAAATTAGTTGTTTTCAGGTCCTCTAGAAGTCTGATGACATCTTATACCTCCATCAGGATAAATTGGCAAAATTAGTATCATGTTTTGAAAATAAATCACAGTTGTGGTGATCTCAGGATTTATTATAACTCTGTGGTCACTATGTTGATCATTTTCATTTCTTCAGGCTATGCTGATCTTTTTTAGCTGATGTATAGAAGTAAGTGACTTGAGCTCCCGTTGAAAAATATAGAATATATTTGAAGGGATGGAAATACCTCCTGTATGGTTAGATTCTTCCAAGAGCAGATGTAATATTATTGGTCCCATCTCCATTCTTACCCCAAACTGTTTATCCTATGGGGACAGATACAAGAGTAGAAGGCAGGGGAATCTCTCAGTTTTCTTCTGAGAGCCAAGAGCTGCAGCAGGGAACACGGCTCTGAGAACAGACTTGAGAGAAGGATGTGCATACCTGCATGAGCCTGGATGGATAAGGACTGTCTAACAGACAGACAGAAAAGCTTCCTCTCCTTCCACCTAATCAAATGTGATATCAATGGCTGACATTTGACAGGGGAAACATTTACTGAATATGCCTGCGATCATACTGAAGCTTATTATGTAGAAAGAGAAGGATTGAAGTAACAGAGAACATGGTCTTCATCTCTCTGAAGTAACAGCTGCCCCCTTCAGATGAGCCATATATTTTGACTTGCTGCATTCTTGAATGCTCATTCTATGCAGTTGTTCAAACCCTCAGGACTGGTCGTGGTGGCGGCGGAGGGTCTGTGGTACTTTTTATTGTCAGAGTCTCAGTCTAGTCCAAGTTCACTGTAATTTCCCTCTGTAGCCCAGGCTGGGCTTGAACTCATGGCTAGCTGCCAAATGCTGCCTTTTGAGTGCAAGGATAGCATCAGCTCTCCTGCTTTTCTTCACTTGCTCCTCATCCATCATTTCAGCGTCCTTCAGTGTCTGTCTCCATCACAAATGCTCTGCATAATCGCTATCTTTCTGTTCTACCTCAGCCACTATTCTCCTGCCTGGCATTTGCCATGGTCACAGAAATGGGCTCTTCTCTGTCCTCTCATCCCACTGAAACCAGAACTTAAAGAACAAATCTGATCATATATCTTCCAGATTAAAATGCCTCCAAAGTCTTGAGCAAATTAAAAGGAAAGCCTTTGGTACACCTCTAAGCTTCCTGAGGCTTGTCCACCTGATGGTTTCAGTATTACTTCCTCCCAGTCTGTACCCCACACAGGCACCTTCATGCTCTGTGGCCATGTCCAGGGTGTTTCTGGAGAGCATCTGCTCTTGTGTTCTTTCTTCCTGAAATTCAACTCCCCCTGACATTTCCTGCTTGTCACTGATCTCTCAGGTGGAATGTTTTGTGCACAGATAAATAGTCCCTGATCTTAAATTTCCTTTACAGTGACCACAATTATTTCTTTACTTTGCTTTTGTTAAACTTAACTGAGTAGATACTATCTCTTGGTTTTTTTGGTGCCTTTTATTATCATTTCGGATACTCATAAGGATGAGGACTCCATCATCAGTAACCAGAAGAGGGCATAGCACACATGAAGTAATGCATGCTTGTGAAATACTGTGAATTTTCACCTTAAATTTGAGATACCTGTGTGATAAGTAAGTCCTTACCTTTCATGCTTGTCTGTGGATGACCTGCATTCATGCAGCCATCATGTTTGAGAACCATGTCTTACATCACAGAGCAAGAAGGGCAAGTGTTATGTAACACGTCAGCATAAAATAATCATGGGTCATTTTGGTCATATATATACATATATATAAACATATATATATAATATATATAAACATATGTATGGAGAGAGAACAGCTAACTTATGTTTATGAAGACACAATGTTATCTATGTGTATTCACACCTAGATCCACTGGTACCTATTTCAAGAATCAAATGTTTTCTTTCATGTTTTTCAGTCTTTTTTTTTTTTACCTTTTTCCAACTCCCAATATTGCAGAGCTTCCCTAATTCAGTTCAGCATCAACTTCAGTGTTAAACTTTTCTTTCTTCTTCCTGCTTAAGAGTTCATTCAGTCTTAGACAGCTTAAAATAGAGTTGCACAGAAGATCACAGCAGCAGTAAACTTGAAACGGATTCTAACCATGGCATGAAGGGGAAAGCACAGTTAGAGGAAAACTGCAGAGTCACAGAGGAGCATTTGCCCTTCCATGGAGATGGGTTTTTAGGAATTTTTTCTATAGCAGTTGGGGAATCTGTTGGTTTAGCAAAACTTATCACCCTATAGAAAATGTGTCATTCCCAAAATAAAAAAACAAACAAACCTATTTGCATATGATGATTTTATGATTCCTAAACATTTTTCCCCCCAGTGGAGAGGACTGGAATGGTGGGAGAGACTATGTAAATTTTTAGTAAAATTTTAAATAATAACAATAATTAATAATAAATAATTGTGCTTGGTCTGATCCTGCTTTCTCTTTCTGCCCTCAGTGCTTGAAAACATCAGTGACTGGAATCACCTTGAAGGCCACGAGTTGGGTGGCATGTTGCCAAGTCACCTGGATTTGCTGAGATGTCCTCCTTGAGCGGACTACCTTCTCACCTTGGAGTGTGATGTGAAAGATAAATAGATTTCCTTTGATTCAAGTCACCCTGTTCTTGTCTATTCATTATATGTGCCATTATTCTAACATAGTTAATATTTCTGCCTAAGCCAAACTTTCCTCATCTCAGAAATGAAAAAAAAATATTCTCAGATAATAATGATAAAAAATCACATCTTTGTGTGAGAGCACTCAATACTTGCAGTAAAGTAATGGGGATGATGGGTGTACCTGGAGAGAAGCCATGAGGAGGTTAGGGATTTAGGGAGAGACAGAAGATGGACAGATTCTGGGGGAAACTTGTGGAACTTCTTAACTTTGCCTCAGGGTTCCTCTATTCCATCCACCTTTGGCTTTTGTTGTACTTACCTTCTTGTTGCTGGAACAGACATTTAACCAGAAGCAGCTGGTGGGAGGAAAGAGTTTATTTCAGGCTTACAGATTCTAGGGGACGCTTGATCATGGTGAAAGAAACTGGCTTACATCAGCATACATCAATAGCAAAGAAAGACCATAGCCAAAGCAGCCTGGGTTCAGGCGGGCTCAGATCCACCTTAGGCTGGACTCAACATCTGTCCCAGTGACAACACACCTCCTTCAGCAGGACTCTGCCTGCTGAAGACTTAAATAGGAACCATAATCTTAATCAAAAATACTTAAGACTATGGAGCCATTACATTCAAACCTTCACAGTTTCCTCAATGTGGTCACCCCCATTTTTTTTGTCCTGGGTCTCCTTAAGTAGATGCTATGAAGGGAATCGGAAAGTGTACCAGTTTAGTGTAGCTTTGGTGAACACTATAGCTGAGATAAAGGAAGAAAGGTGAAATGTATGCACAAGGTCATGGAAGTGGCTGGCAGAGCCAGGATGGAACCCGACTCTGTCACAATGTTCACCACTGCTCTGACTGCAATGTCATTCCCCAGGCATGTGATGTCAAGGTGATGACTTCCCGATAATAAGAAACAGTATGTTTTGATCATTCTCCTTTTCTTCTTTCTCACCTTGCAATTTTTATCTGAATTAAACATGGATGGAGTCTGAAGAGTCAATTATTTTTCCAAGGTAGGTTATAAAGAAACCTTGGCTGTATTTCTCATCCGTTACACTGGTCACTTTCTCTGTTACTTGATCATATTAGCATTATTATTTAATCTCCAAATACCTTGTCGAATTAGTTGTTCTTTTTTGTCACGTCATCAATTAATTTTCTCCTTGAATTATAAAGTTTTTACATATTTTTCCTCCTCATTGCCTCTCATTACACATTCGTACCCTTCCCTTGTCCACAATTTCAACACATTAACGGGAGTTTTGATGATGACATCAGCACTCAGTCACTGCACAATTATGACTAGAGTTATCATGTCAATTGGAGTTTGGAATCTGGGGCCTGAATTCAAAATCTGTCTTTACCCCTAAACTGTGTGACCTGGACAAACTAAGTCTCTATAATTGTTTTCTTATGTGTAAATTGAGAAAATAACAGTATTCATCTTACAAAGTTGTTAGAGGAGTTACCACATGAAATATTGTGCAGTTTTTGTCAGCACTACAATGTCACATCTTTGAATTGTTTTCAGAAATGACCCTATGATGTATTAATTTTTGTGTTTTTTTTGCAGAATTGATCTCATATAATTAATAGGCTTTTTTTACATTAATGTAATGATTTCCACTTTTTTGAGGTTAAAATTCCTCTCAAGATATTGTTATGCCAAAAATAGTCTTTGAATTCCTCATCCTGAAGAAGTCCTTCCTGGAAATGGTGGAATGACACCCACATGGACAGGCCATGATCCATGGCATCCGTTGTGACTGTTACCCTGGAAGTCACCTTTCACTTTTGTTCTGGGCACTCCTTTCACTTCTCTCCAGTTTGAAGCTCCTGTTTCCTCTAGCCCAGACTTCTTATCTTTCTCTTTAGAATAATTTCATGGCAAACAACTGTGTTTTTTATTTCTATTAGAGAATCCCACAGATGGAATGATTTATAAAAAGACTGGTTTGATTTGCAATAAGCCATTGGGTTTTATAGTAGTTTTGTATTCACCATCGTTGAATTACTGCCGACTAAGAAACCTCTATAGTGACAGATATTTTCAGCTGCTAGTATGCTATAATGTGAATTTATTTCTTAAAATAGCTCCCTGTTACACGTGACCAAAGAACTTGGTAGTTCCCTGATTTCATTGTTTAATGATAACACTGCTGAATGCACTTTCTTTCTAATATCTTCATTGTTTCATGTCTTCTTTCTCTGCAGGTCTTTAAGATCTCTGAGCTAAGCGATGGCCCCTAATTTTTATGCCTTCCTTTGGTAACTAATGCAATATAAGGATTTAATATTAGTTAATTGAATGAATCAATCAATAAATAAAAGCCCAGTGAATAGATCTTCAAAATGTTTGGGAAAACTATGCATTACTCTATTGCTGAAATGAAAGTATAAATCTGCATAAATCTGGCATGAAATAGAATGGAACTCATTAGACTTTAATCTCCATTCGTCTGGGATGAAAGCTTAGGACCCCCAATCAAGACAACATGGAAACATTTCAGACACCAGAAACAGAAGCCTGTAGTTTTTGCTATGGTATTTTAGGAAAGGATGGCTGTATATATTTGGTAAAGCCCAGTGATTTTCCAACGGACAGGTTATTTGGCTAGATGAGTCATTTTTCTGGTCATGCTGTGCGTCCTTCTGTATGTTATTTTATTTTTTGCTCATCTTTTAGGTTAAAAAAGTGGGCCTGGAACAAGAAGAAAGGGACGAAAGCATCATTTTTTCTGGGACTCTGAAAGAAGGGTATAATGGGAGCAGGGAGAATCAACAATGTACATACTCTTGTGCTGCAGAGTGTTACACTTAGTGAGTGTTAAGGGGTCAGCCTGAAGCAGGAGGGAGAGGAATAGGAACAGGGAGACTCTGGGGGCATGGGAAGCTGTATATCAACTACCATTATTAAATTTTGACTTATGTCTCTGTTGTGCAGGGTTCTCCCTGTCACATTGGGAACACTGAGGCAGTTCTGTGGATGAAGGATAAATTCATTACAGGTCAATGAATGCTTTCTTTCCAAAATAATATCTGTTCTTTTCTTTCTTACTTACTTTTCTCATATAGTCCAGACTGGCCTCAAATTCCCTATGGAGTTGAGGATGACCTTGAACACATGAACTTCTTGTCTCCACTTCCCAAATCATGAATTTTACATGTGTGTCACTATGCCTGGCTTTGAAATCAGCTTTTAATTATGCATTGAGTAATTCTGCACTTTCTCTTGTACATCTCAATATTATTCAGCTTATGGTGTGAATTTTCATCTGTACTTGGAGCTCTTATGATTCTACCATTTTTAGATTATTCCTGTGACTCTCAGGGTAATAGACTGAACAGAGATGGGGAAAGACAAGACAGATGGACAGACTGAAGCATGAAGATATGTGTTCTGCTGCTAATGGCATGACTTTAGGCAAAGTGTTTCTCTAGTCTAGAAATTGCCTTTTTCAACCCTTGAGACTGTAGCCCTCATTACCTCATTTCCACAGAGATGAATATTGACATTACAAGTCCATGGGAACCCAGCCATCTACCAAATAACATAGACATTCAGAGCCATTTGCAACTTAAAGCTGTTAGTAAGCCAATGCAGAAACTTTCACTTTCTCCCCAGGAACCAGAGGAGAGAATATTTGGAATTGGTTGGTGTTCTGTGGAATTAAATGTAACATTTCATTAAGAATGATGGAAATTTTTTTTTTGAAATTTTTTTAAAAAGAAAAAAAATCAACTTGAAAATAGCAGAATTTAATACTAGGCCTCAAAAACTTTTCCATATTTTGTTGTGTGTATAACATGCTTATACTTTATAAGTAGAAATTGTCTACAGATAGCTTAACAAGAGTATCTCATTGAAATTCTTTGTGTGACTTTGTAACACAACAAACAGAAAATCCTTTTCAACAGATTTCTAAATAATTGAGGAATATCCTTCAGTACTTCAATTAAGGAAAAGATAATTTACAGCATGCTAGGGGGTGTCTTTCAAATGTATCAATGTATTTCTTCTTTTAGGAAGAGTGTGCTGATTGCAAGTTAATCTTTAATAGCCAACTGTTACTCTTATGGTTGCAATTATTGTAATGGGCAGTAGGATGGCAGCTTTGTCCCTTCTTCCCTGATTGTCCATCAGCTCTATTTCTTCTTCAGTCCTGAAAAACATTCGGATAGCATTAACTATTTAGGAAACAGTAGCTGAGTAAAACGGTGGATATATAAGTTAAGTCTGTAGGATACAAAGTTAAGTCTGTAAGATACAAAGGCTTCATGTGGTCAAGAGCTTGATATGCTGAGTCATTGAGAGACCTGCTATTTACTTTGTGATTTTCTAAGTATGTTCTTGATACGTGAAGTTTTCAATGCACATGCATCTATACATATACATATACATACATGCATCTACCTTTATGATTATTTATATGTACTTGTGTGTGTGCATGAATATATGTATGTATACACATATCTATACATATATATGAGTGTTAGGTCCAACATGGTATATTGGAAGAACAAGGAAAATGATTATTTAATCAGCAAACAGGCCTTGACCAATCGCTAATAACCTACTTAGAACTGCTTCACCTTGAATAAATTTCTCATTTAGCTTTAATCTCACTTACTTTATTAAAATGTGATTAAATATTTATTTTATAGCACCAAATAATTCATGACACATAAAAACGATAATTTTAATAGCAATTCCTTTTTCTCTTTATAAAAGCACATTATATAGACTTTTTATTTATTTTGTCAAACTCTTGCCTACGAGAAATATAAGCTTGAAGAAAAAGATATCTTATTTATTATAAGTAAAAGTAGTTACCAATTATTTTGTCAATTTAATTATTGTTGACAATGTTTTCTTCTACAATATTAGTCCAAGGATTACATGCTACCTCTTTTCCCCATAATGATTCTCTTTAGTGCTAAGCTAAGATGGCCTTAGAATCCTTCAACACAGTACCAGTCTCTGCTGTCATTCTACCAGAGTAATGTTGAAACTGAAACCCCTGATTTAGTGAGTAGCATGATTATCTAAAGAATATTAATAGTTTTTGGCATAGAAGCAAGGTCAAAGACAAGGCAAGATCCTTCTCTAAGGTGTTAGTAGGTGTTAAGCAAACTATCGTGAAGTGGGGAAAGATGACAAGGGTAATGTTAGGGGAACCGATAAAATGCAGAGTTCAGTGTATGTGTGTATGAAAGTGTCAGAATGAAATCCATTACTTTGTGCACTAACCTAAAAACTAGTGTTATTTTTTTCAAATTGCTCAACTCAGAAAGCTAAACAGACTTCAGCATTTGTAATGTGCCTTTGCAGAAAACAGTTCTGTAGTTCATTCTTTTGGAATAATCTTCAAATTAATTCAGCAAGTCAATTAGTTCCAGAGATTGAGCTAAGCACTGAAGAGACAGAGGGAAACAAAATCTATGACTTCCTGAGCATTGGCAGTCCAGGGAAGTAACCAACATGGAAATAAGTCATTAGAATAATTTGGAAGTACCAGGATGTCATGGCATTTGAATTGATATGGGATGGATGAGCAAATACTCACAAGTTGGAAAGATGGGAGGAAAGCCTTCTATATGGCAGAATCTCAAAACAAAGTCAAGTCAGCAAGTGCACAGGGGAGATGAGTAATCTGCTCTCTCAGAATGTTTATGGTGGTTTGAATAGAAATACTCCCCATGACATAATTTGTAATTAAGTTTCCTACTTAGTCCCCAGCTGGTGGAGCCTGTGGAAGGTGGAGCCTTGCTGGAGGAGGTGTAATTCTGAGAAGCAGAACTTGGAATTGATGAGCCCACTGTGTTCACAGCCAGACCATTCTTGCTGTTCTCTCTCCTTTGGATATAAGAAGTTGTGAGCTGGCTGCCAAGCTTTTCTCTGCCGTGAGGAAGCTTCCTCTTGAAATTGTAAGTTTGAAATAAATCTTCTTCTCACAATTAGTTGCTCTGGTCCCATATTCTGTCCCAGCAATGAGAAGCTGATTACAGTATGAAATAAATTCTTTCTCTTCCATCAGCTGCTCTGGTTGGGTGTGTGTCCCAGAAACAAGAAGTTGACTGCTTCATGTGGGAAGGAAGGAGATGAGAACAAGCATTAAAGTGGGGAGTCCTCAGACTCAAGTCATGAAGAGTCTTTAAGTGCATGTCAGATACTTTAAATCTTAAACACAGATCTGCATAGAGGACAGCGTTCTATCACTGTGACAAAATCAAAAGATGGAAAGTTGTATTTTGACTCACAGCTTCAGAGGGATTGGAGTCACAACATAACACTTCAAAAACATACTCTTGGTGACTTAACTTCCTTCCATTTGACTCCAACACTTAAACATGACAACAAGCTGGGGGAACAAGCCCTCAACACATGGGCCTTTGGGTACCAATCAAGATCAAATTTACAATAATAGGTAAGCTGCTCAAAAGCTAAAGGAATGACATAATATTCACCTGTATTTGAGCATTTCTGGTAACATTCCAGTTAATCTGCTGTTGCAGCTACCTTCTCATTTCTGGGACAAAGCACCTGACCAGAAGCATCTTTGGTGTTTTTGTTTGTTTTGTTCTGTTTATTGAGGTAGGGTCTCACTCTAGGCTAGGCTGACTTAGAATTAACTATGTAGTCTCAGGCTGGACTCAAACTCACAGCAATCCTTCTACCTTTGCCTCCCAAGTGCTGGCATTAAAGCCGTGAGCATCTTTGGAATGAAAGGATTTATTTTATCTTACAGATTTGAGGAGATACTTCATCTTGGTGGGGGAACTATGACATTGCAGACAGCTGGGACATTACCTCTTGTCATATCAGCTAAGAGGAAGAAGCCAGACTGAACTAGCACTAGCCAAAGGCTGGAATATGATATCCCAAGACCACCCCAGTGACTGATATATCATCTGCCAAAGGCTTCCCCAGGACTAAGTAGCAGGCTTAATCACAAACACTTGGGAACATTTTACATTCAAACCACCAGGTCCTCATAAAATCACCTTAAAAGGAGGCTTCTGCTATAATCCTCATTTTCCTGTTTGCAAAACTGAGACTTAAGAAAAGATGAAATAATTTTAGTGATTCAAGTTGTGTATGTTTGGATCAGAGCCAGGATGTGAACAGTTCTGCTTGTGAGCTCAGAAGCTCTGGATTATAGAAGGACAAGACTAGAAACAAGATGTTTTATTTTAAGAAGAGCTTTGTTAGGGCAGCGAGATGAGGGTGAGATACTAACTCTGTTGCAGTGTATTTCAAAGACACATGATTTGATTCTCCCATTCCAGAAGGCAATAGAATCCACTTGTCATTACTTCAAAGTTACTGAGATAAACAAATGTACTTAACAACACGAACATCTCTTTGACCATTTGTAAATAGACCATTCAAATATAAGTTTATAAATACCAGGTAAAGTTCAAACAGATACATTGAAGCTAACTTCTAAAATATATCATCAAAATATTCTGAACAAAATCAATGTCATTGGGATGACATGTGGTCTGACAGAAATTTTCTCAATTTTTCCATCAATAGTGACTTATTGAGAACCTGTTTTACAGTGGTCTTTATATGGTGACATGTAGTGATGGAGATGTAAGTTGGCAAAGGAGAAATCAAGAGTCTGGGCTTTAGGGTGCAAGCCCTCCAGAGCATTTTGCAAATAATGATCAGACAAGAGATCATTTTGGAGTATCTTAGGTGTAATAAACTATTTTTAAAATCATTGTTACACCTTTTATTCATGTTTCTTATTCTAAGCAATGTTAATGCTGGAAGGAAGGTCCCCATGATACATTTTGCACATCTATCAAAGAACAGATTGTAGCAAAAGACTTTGCTGCCGTGACAATAGCTTTGATTAACACCTATCAAAATAGAACCAGCCTTTGCTCACTTAAGCACTTGTTAAATTACCCAATCTGCTACTGAATTAAAAGCCAGCTGCCTCTATTTCCAAACTTCACGCATGCTGAGAGGGCAGTTGCCACCTACCTCTTCTTCCCCCAGCTATGAGTGACCTTGCCTGACAGGATATCTCAGGACTGTTGCAGTTTGAGGTTTACAGGGTCTATGCATTAAGGTATATTCTCAGTGTGACCCTTGATATGTCAGCTATAGTGACCCCTGAATCCCCCAAGTACAGGCTACAGAAGTGATTCTCACAGGACAGTATGCATTAGGGATGGTTCTGATAATCTTGCATCACCTCAGGCTAACTGCTATGCCCTATAGAAAGCAAAGATACAACCAGAATAATGCAGAATGTCATATCAATTGGTAGTCAACCTCCCAGCAGCTTTGGGACTATGCTGCATTACTAATATTCATTTCCAGGGTAGCTGAAAAAGGGAGAATCTGATTTCTTGCACTTGGCTGAATTCTTCTCTGCAGTGATTTTCAGTCTGATTTTGCTCTCTGAAGTCGAACAGAATAGGTTTATCATGAAGAAATGACAGTCATCTCATGTCTGTATCTGGCTTTCTTTTCCTTCAGTTAAATGACTTCTTAATTTCCAGGGAATTTTCTAGCCTCGGCACTTCCACATCCCCTGTTGTCCTGGATGCTTTCTTTTTGACTATAACTTTTCAGAGAAATCTGGTGAATTGAAAATCATCAGGTCATATTTCTTTGTATTCCTTCATAAAAAAGTCCACAACTTTTGGGTTTTATGTGGAAGCCACGTAGATCAATTTTAAAAAGGAGCATCATTTCTTCAGCATCTTGGCCTTCGCTCTTCCCTGTGCTAGGAGAGCTCTCTTCCTATGTCTCCATACTGCTTTGTCCTCACTTCATGCTGGCCACATGTCACTCACAGAAGCAGTGGCCTCCTTTCTTATCTGTCTCCTCTTTCTTGTCAGCTCTGAGGCCAGGGGCTATTGTTCTCTGTCAAGTCTATCTGGCACATGAAACATAGAAGGTGCTGAGTAAACAAAAGTTGGGTGTCCACCACAAGGCAGAATAGAACCTTTCTCATTAAAACAAACATTACATTAAATCTTTGCTTTTCCGCACTTGGCAAGTGCATGACGATCTTTTAACTCTGACCATCTAATCCATTAAACTGTACTTACAGCACTTCAAGGTGTCTCTTAGGTCAAGGTTTCAAATACTTCCATATTCCTTCTGCATATCACCTCCAAAGGGCCAAAGTCCACAGTTGGGTGTCTAGGACCAACAACCCCACTTCTGGTACTATGTACTGATTTCCTGTTGCAGTTAATCTTCTCATTGCTGGCAGAAAGTCTCCTGACCGCAACCAGTTTATGGAAGGAAACTCCATGATGGCAGGGAAAATGATGGCATAAGGAGAGGCTGGGCATCACCTCCTGACCAGCATCATGTGGACAACAGCAACAGGAGAGTGTGACAAATGCTGGCAAGGGGGAAGCTGGCTGTAACACCCATAAGCCCACCCCCAACAATATACTACCTATAGCACGATCCAATTCCCAAATTTCCACCAGATGGAAAACCAGTTTCAGGGATTTATTTATTTTTATTTTATTTTTATTTTTAAAAATATTTTATTTATTCATCTCCAAGCAGATAGACACACACACACACACACACACACACACACACACACACACAGAGAGAGAGAGAGAGAGAGAGAGAGAGAGAGAGAACACACCAGGGCCACCACCTTGTGGGTCTGGTTTATGTGGGTCCTGGGGAAATGAACCCGGGGCCTTAGGCACTGGAGGCAAGTGCCTTAACCCCTGAGCCATCTCTCCAGCCCAGTTTCAGGGATTTAAAATTTAACAAATCTCATGCTGATGGTCTAATACAATACAAATAACCAAAAACAATCCTCACTCAAAATATTTTATTCCTATATAGTATTTTAGCATACAACTTTCTAAACTTTTCATTTAAATATTGTTTAAATTTACTAACATAAAATAACTACAATGTTTTAAATATGAAACACTTTACTGTATATTTTTCTAATAATTACATATTGCCACTAAGATCATATAATATTTTACTTTAATGGTGTCTCCTAATTAAGCAATTACCTATTATTAGCAATTTAGGCTATTTCCAATTAATTGTGAACTTTAAAGTATTATAATAAACCATATTATAGCTAAATTTATGGATATCCATAATTATTTCTTATATATGAAAGCTTGTGGTGTTAAGTAATATAAAATATATAGTACTATATGTAGCTACTATATGCAGATTTACCTGGACTTTAATATTGTGGCATTATCAATTTTGAAAGTATGAGAAAGAATATATACTGCTGGTAAAAGTGTGAACTGACATTATTTCTGTCAGATTATTTAATTATATCTACCAAGCAAAGAAAAAAATCAGCAATTATATATACATTTCTTTTATTATTATTATTTTTAAATAAAAAGGTTGTACTCTTTGATCCTCTGTTCCTCACCCCAATTTTGCTGAGGGTCTTTTTGGTGGGGTTATTGATATTTACTGTAGGAACCCAGAGGCCTCAGTCAGTCTCTGCAGGAAGGGGGGAACACGGTGCCTCAGTCTATTCCCACCCACCTTGAAGCTTTTACAGTCTTTTCACCCCTCTTTCAAAATGTTCCCTGAGCCTTGGCAGACAAGATAGGGATCAGATTTAGTGTTGCTTTCTCTGTCGTCTCTGGATCTCTGTTTTGATGAAGTCTGAGTGACCAGTGTCTGTTGTCACCACCCTGACAATAGTTCTCAGGCTAGCTGTGAGAGCAGTATTTGTATCACCACTTCCTCTGTAATTATTTCTGGACCAGGGCAGATGAGGTGGAGGTGGAGGTGACCCATCTCATAGTAGGCAGTTGGCTCTCTATTTTTGATGTATTGATGTATCTTTCTTCTTACCATATTCTCCTCCATCTGTAAGATAGAACAGATTCTCCAACCAACAGTGATAACAGTTTCGATAAAAGAGGATAAGCCTAGTCATTAGAAAGATATATTAATGTGAATATCCACTCTTCTTAAAGAGCTGTAGAGGTTCTCTTTGGGGTTTATTGGTTTCCTGTCCTAGGAAATTTGGCTTGGTTCCCAGAGCCAGATATGAGTTCTCCCCCACAATCTGTGAACAGTTGTTACCCAAATTGACTGTGTGCCACTATTGCAGAAGTGTAGACTTCTTGCCTTGCTGGTTGATATGGTAACTGGTAGGAGCTCCTGCTTTTTCAGTCTGTTGGCAACCATTGATCTCCAGGTGCTCTCATAGCTCTTTGCATCACTTTGAGGGCTATCCAGTAGGGAACTGGATGGCCTTTCAGTTCCAGCCTGGTCAATTGATGTCCTATGGCTGCAGGATGTGGTATCTTCAGCAATAGGGACTTACCTTTTAGCTTTTGCTCCTATTTTAGCAATGACTTGTATTATTTTGGGAACCTCATGTTGCCCTGGCCAAGAGCTCACTGTAGAAGAGGGACCCAATACTGCCCCCCCCCCCCGCCAAGAATTATCAGCCAGAGCCTATGGTTTTGGGTTAATGCTTTCTTCACTTTTGTTTGGAGCTCTTCTGTGTGGGTTCCACCTGTCTTATTGCTGGTAGTGACTTGTGGAGTGGTATCCAGTAAGAAGGTTTCTATGGAATTGATTCATGTTGCCATTACTTTTGTGTATTCTGTCCTGTCATCCTCTTTCCTCAACACCCAAGGACTTTCTATTCCTTCCTTCTTCTCCTTCCTTCCTTCCTTCCTTCCTTCCTTCCTTCCTTCCTTCCTTCCTTCCTTCCTTCCTTCCTTCCTTCCTTCCTTTCTTTCTCTCTCTCTCTTTCTTTCTCTTTCTTTTTGCTGATCATTACCTTGTTGTCAAGTACCCTTTTTCCCCTTCCCTCCCTATTTCCCCATTTTCCTCTCTTGATTCTAGTACCATGTCCATATTGTTGATAATTATTACAACTCACATTTAACTGTTAATGGTCTAGGTTACAGGTCATGTGCTGTTTGACTTTCTGAGCCTGTGTAACCTCACTTAGGATGATTTTCCAAGTCCCTCCATTTTACTGCATATTTGATTATTTCATTTTTCCTTACATTGAGAATTCTGTCTTCATTATTCATTCATCTCTTGGTGGGCATCAGGGCTGATTCAAGTTCCTGGCTATTGTGAATAGAGTGTAAATAAACAATAACAAAAATGGTTGCACATGTATCTCTGGGTTATAGAGTCTTTATGGTATATGCCCAAAAGAGTTATGCCTGGATCTAATGGTAGTTCTATTTTCAGCATTTTGAGGAGTCTTCATAGTGATTTCCTCAGTGGATTTATAAGTTTTCACTCCAACCAACAGTGGATGTGGGCTCCTCTTTCCCCACACCCCCACCAGCATGTGCTGTCATTTGATTTTTTGACAGTTGCCATTGTGAATGGATTGAGTTGTTTTAACTTGTACTTCCCAGATGAGTATAGATGTTGAGTATCTCTGTAGGTATTTAATGGCCATTTCTTCCTTTGAGAAGCCTCTGCTCAACTCCCTACCCTGTTTTTTTTTTTTTGAGTGGAGTGCATGATATTTTATTGTTTAGGATTTTTTAGTTCTTAGTAGATTCTAGATATTAAACCTTGGCCAGAGGTTAGATATTAAACCTGGTGAAGATTTTCTCCCACTCAGTAGGTTGTCTTTTGACTCTGTTGATGGTTTGCTTTTCTCTCCAATACCTTTTCATTTTCCCAAGGTCCCAGCTGTTAGTGTTTGCCTGATTCCCTGGGCTACTATTCAGAAAGTCATTCCTTAAGTCTTGTATCTTGGAGTAGTCTCCCCACTTTTACTTCTCATTGATTTAGAGGTTCGTGTCTTACATTGAGGTCCTTCATCCATTTGGAGTTGGTTTTTGTGCAAGGTGACAGGCGGGCATCCAATTTCAGTCTTCTCCATGTGGTTATCCAATTTCTCCTGCACTGTTTTCTGAAGATATACTGTGGGCCTTCTTGGACCGTTTGTGAAAAATCAGGTAGCTGTAGTTACTCAAACTCATACCTAGATTGTTAATTTTATTCTATTGATGTATGTGACTGTTTTTATGCCAGTACCATAATGTTTTTATTACTATGGTCTTATACTATAAATTAAAATTAGGTATGATGATATTACCAGAGGTGCTCCTTTTGCTGAGTATATTTTTCACAATCTGAGACTTTTTCCCTTCCAAATGAATTTTGAGATGGTTTATTCTCTGCAAAGAATATTGCTGGTATTTTAATTGAAATTGTATTGAATCTGTATTCTGCTCTTGGTAAGATGGCAATTTTATCAATATTAATTCTTCCAATCCATGAGCATTTGATCTTCTCATGTCTTCCTCCAGTTATTTCTTTAATGTTTATATGTTTTGTTACTGTATAGTTTTTTTACTTTTTAGTTAGGGAGATTCCAAGGTATTTGATTTTGTGTGTGTGAGTGTGTGTGTGTGTGTGTGTGTGTGTGTGTGTGTGTGTGTGTTTTATAACCTGCCACTTTGCTGAAAGCATTTATCACTTCTCTGAGTTTTTAGGTGGTGTTTTTTTTTTGGTTGTTGTTTATCTCTTAAGTATAGAATCATGTCATTTGTGAATAGGGCTAGTTTGACTTCTTCCTTTTTAATTTGTATGCCTTCTAAGTCTTTCTCTTATTTTATTTCTTGAACTAAGACTTCAAGTACTATGTTGAAAAGGAGTGGTGAGAGTAGACACCCTTGCCTTGTTCTAGAACTTCAATTTTTTCCCCATTTAGTATGATATGGGCTTGAGGTCTGTTGTATATTCCCTTTTTATGTTGCAACATGGGCCCTCCATCCTGATCTCCACTGTTTTAATCACGAAGGGATGTTGAGTTTTGTCGAAGGCCTTTTCTGCATCTATTGAGAAGATCAAGTAGTTCTTGACTTTGAATCTATTTATGTGAGGTGCAAATTAATCCCTGTCAAGTTGGCGGCTTTGTGGAGTTTGGTGTTCACTTGACTATATAGGTTTTCATGTATGTTCTACTCATGGTTATTATTTTTCCCTCTTGCCAGCTCTTGGGTGTGATTATTTTTCTCTTTAGTTTGTGCTATTCTATGTAATATTCTCAGTAGGATGGGCTTAGTGCTCATATGATCATATAGCTGGCTTTATCATGGAAAGTTTTGCTTTCACCTTCAATTATGAGGGATAATTTTGCTGGGGAACTGGGGAGCTGGGATATATTTGCCCCATGTGAGCCACTGGGAAGTGGGAGAGAGGGAGTGGGCTACCTGCACCACACAAGCTGACCTGGTACAGGGGTCTCTATCTGTACCACAGGCACAGCTGGGTACCAGGGAGCTGGGGCCTACCTGCTCCAAGGAATCCAATATATTTCTTTTTGTCATTCACATTTACAACTTTTTCCCCTTGGTTGAAAAGAAAAACAAATAAATACATGTTTTTTTTCCTACTGTTTTTGTTTTCAAAGTTTTATTCCTTTGGTATTATTGAACTATTTATTGTTATTACTTGAATCTGAAGTCTGTAACTGATGTTGACGCCACCATTCCCTGTATACCTGATAAGGAAATTTTTGGAATATTTACAGCCTTGAATAACAGCATATGCTAAATACAGAATAATGTTATCATCCATGAACCACTTTAATGATTTTGTTATGTTTATTATATATTAATAAAGATTAATGGATAAAATATAAATTTTACTAAAGAGAGTGAATATTTTGTAAAGTAATTAAGATAAGCCTGGAATGGTGGCTGATGGCTTTAATTCCAGGACTTGGGGGGCAAAAGTAGGAGGATCAATATGAATTCCAGGCTACCCTGTGACTACATAGTGAGTTCCAGGTCAGCCTGAGCTAGAGCAAGACCCTACCTCAAAAAAAAAAAAAAAAAAACATTAAGATAAAGTCAAATGTAAAGGATAGTCAAACAGCCAAAAATGACCTAACCAGAGAAAATTTCCTGTAGTCCCATTTCCTCATCCTCCTCGGCTTTTCCTCATGCTGCTTTCAGCTGTTGAAGGGCTAGAATAGGGCAAGTTCTGATCTATATCTTCATGGGGGACAGAAAAAGTGCTGAGATTAATGAGCAAGATTGTGATAGGGAAGAATCAATAAAATAAAACTTGAAGCACTTGAAAATTCTGCTAGCAAGAGACCTGTCTAATATATTGTCCTTAGGGAATTAAAATGGTTGTTTTTACAGGGTACAATTGTATATGTATCTTTTCCATACCTATCTGCCAAGCAAAACAAAGACCACCACAATAGCTTAAAGTAATAACTGGTTATCTCTTATAGTCCACAGGTCTGGAGGAGACCTGGCTCACATTGGTTAGACTTGGTTAGGTGTCTCCAGGTGTAGTGAGGCCCACTGCTCCAGTGATGCTTGCAGAGGAATGGTTTAGCTCTGTTCCATGTGGACTTCCATCCTGCTGCAGGTCAGCACATGCCCTCATTCTCAGAAAGAATCTGTCGTGCAAGAGGAGTAGAAGCTCAATGGCACTTTTTATAGGTTTTGCGAACATCAGTTGTTGTCTCATTGGCTAAAGCAAGTCACGTGGCAAGACCCATTGTTTTTGTGTGTGAAGTCATTGTCTAAAATGTAAGGATCAAAGAAAATGAAAAAAAAAACTAGAAGGCTTCTGAGGGTCATAGTCTTCTGTGGGAAATTAATGCAGGATTTTGGAGTTCAGGGAGGGTTTATGAGTCTCAATTTGTGTATGTATTTATTTAAGGAATTAAGATCCAGGCAGGAGATTGTCTGAAAGATTGAAGCCAGAGCTGGAAAGGAAGAGGGGAGACAGAGAGAATCTCCATCACACAGGCCATTAACCTGGAAGGCAAGGCATACGAATCAAAAGATCCCCTTCACATACAAGAACAGAGAGGACTGAAGATTAACACATAGGAAAGGACTCAAGAGACCAAAGATCATATATCTAACAGAACGAAAAAAAATACCAAAAGCCTAGCAAGAAAATTTGGATGCCTGGAAAATGAGTAGTAAAAAAAAGTCAGTTATTACACACGTGGTAGATCTGGAGGTTAGAGGAAAAATGGGGTAAAAAGTGAAAAAGGCATCTTGAACCGAATCCATGTGAGGAATGAACAGAAGTGTCCAGATAGGTAACAACAATCCACTTTTCCCAGTGAGACTTGGAGAGGGAAGACACTCACTATTCCAACAAAAGAACCACAGGTCCATCAGGTCCCCACAAATGGAGAGAGGTAAACACATGAACAAGCCCTTTCTAGTTAATTGGTATAGATTTGAGCTGTCAGAGTCAGGGATGTATGGGAGAAAGCTGATTGGTTCATGGATGCAGGGAGTTGACCCAGAGGCTTACCCCTAGGGAGTGTGCTGGATTTGGGAAGCTTTGGGGGCATGCAGCCATTGTGGATGAGACAGAGACCAGATCAGAGGCTGAATTGCAGATCTGCTAAGGCAGGTAGGGTGAAATTTCTCTGCCCTCCTTGGGCCCCTGTCCCTGTCTCCAACAAGCTGTCTTTCTCCTTCAAAGTCATCTCACACATCCCTGGCACACTGAAACTCCTTTGCTTATTAAGTTTCTCTGACTTGATGAGGATGAGGAGCCTTGGTGGCTCAGGCTCAGTCACATCTGACAATGGAAATGACTGTTGAAGGTACATCCAAATTTATTACTCCATGACAAGATACCTAGAATTGAGATTTCCTTACTGCAGGAGATCAACAAGATTGATGAGCAGTAACAGGAACTCATTAGGGCCCAAGGTCAACATTTCATTATGGCCCTGCATTAACACCAGAGATGTTTAATGCTTCCATTTGATCTTAAACAATAGTTTCCCAGATGATAGATATGCAATTTCTGTTTTTATTTGACCATTTTAGAAGACAAAACATAAGGGCACAGCAGCTTAAAATGCTATTAAATATGCTCACTTTCACTTTGCTTAAATTGTTATGTGTAGATCTTAACAGTGGGCAATATCTGCTAAAATACATCCAACATAAATAAATGTAGAATTCCACAGAGCATGAAAAGAAACCAAAAGAAGATCTATAAATAAAGTGTCAGGAAAGCAATGTGTTTGGAAAAGCCAGGAGATAGATGTTAACTAAACATATTTTTGAATTTCTCAACATTGATGCAAAACAAACCAGTAATATTCTTGGAGGTGTGTGTGTGTGTGTGTGTGTGTGCGTGTGCGTGTGTGCATGTGTATATGTATTCCATAAAAAGATACTACTTTTCTATTTGCTAGACTTTAGTTAAAAGACGAGTAAATCTGATGAGATCTTATGGCTATTATTAATCTCGAGTTTGTGAAATCGCAATATTATTGGGAGAAGGAGAAACAATGGAAAGGTAATTCAACAACTTCTCTGGAATACAGAGAGTTTCTTTAATTCATTCCCTTCATATCTATAGCTACAGTGTTTATAAGGTAAATAGATCCTCATTTCTCTCTCTCTGTCTCGCTCTCTTCCCATTTGCACACCAGAATACAAGAATGCTTATTGCTTTTTTTTTTTACTTTCTACTGATGATTTGTGAGAGTTCCCACTTTACAGATGAAGAAATAGATGATGAAATGATATATAACTAGTTAGGGATCTTTCACACTTCAGCTCATTTCTCCCTTCCTACAGTTTCCAGGAATGTCTGTCCTTCTGAAGTTCTTATATGACTATCATTAACAATGATTTTGGCTGCATTTGTAGATATCCTGGGATGCAGGTTAGGCATACCTGGAATTTACTCTCTGTTGCCATTATCCCAGTCCATTGGTTGGCATATAATTGACGGTTCTGGTCTTTGGGAGAGGCAAGTGGATATTCAGAAGGATAATAATTCAAGAGATCATTGAATGAAAATATTTGGAGAGGACAAAGCAAAGATGGGACACTCTTTTTTTTTTAAATTGGAGGCCTGAGTGTCATACTTAGCCACACATCCCTGGGATGAACCTCCAAACCAGTCACAGTTGATGGAAGGAAAGGATTTATTGAAGCTACAGATCCAGGCTTCTATAATGGCAAAAGAGGCTGGCCCCTTTCACAGGACCAAGCAGAAAGAAAAACTCATTACCAAAACCATACACACCAACAAAACAGGCAGAGAGATATTTTCTCTCACCTTAGGGTGGAATCTTATAACCGTTTACCAGACTTGTTGACTTCCTGAGTTTCTGGAATTTCTTCCTGCACTGGTCTCCTAGGAAAGGATGTTCATTTCTAGCTTCCAAGAACTTCCTTACATCCTCTACTGTTAAGGCTGCCTTCCTGTAAGCAACCTCAGAGACCCACCCAAGATTACTAAAAAAGGTCAAGTTGACAATGAAACTTAACCATCACACTGATAGTCGGATGTATTTCTTTGAGCACTTCATCTTATCTGCCTGATATTTTGAAGCATATTTGAATACAATGCATGCATGTTGACATGTAGATTCAATACTCTTTCATATTTTTATATTGATTGGTTTCTCAGACATTTGACATTGTAACTCTGAATGAGTTTGACTTATGAATTCAACTATACATTTTAGACAGTAGGTCAAGAATAACAAACTTTCTAGACCCCGAAAGCCGACTGTTTTATATTGAGGTGGCCTGTGAATAGTGAAATGGAATGACAATCATCAAATGAGAATGCAAGCCATTGTACACATTGAAGCTGTGGCCTCTGCAATGAGTCTGTGCAGAGCAGCCATGAGGCTCACATGAGGTCAGCATGGGTCTGGAATGTACCATCTCTATAGATGGATCAGTGCTGTTACAAGACAATATGTACCCCAAGAGTTAGAGTCAGCTTCAAGTCACCATAATTATGTCATAGAAATTGAGACTGTGCTTCTCATTAAAGCTATGAGCAAACCCTCCATAAAGCCTAGAGGTTCATGAAGTTGATAGCATTCATATTAGATCTTTGGCTTCCTGAGATCATTTGTTCACCCAGTCATGAAAAAAAAAAAAAAAAACTGGAGGGAAATGCATCTCATGTGGCAGGGGAAAGAAACGGTCTTATTCTCATGTTTTCCAGTCTGTTTTAGCACACTGCAAAGACAATTCTGTAACACTTACAAAGTAATAATTAGATTCATGAGGATCAACCACAGTTTGATCAACCACTTGTCTTTGGATGCAATATTCTTTGAATGCATGAGGAACCATTACTCATCTTACTTTATTTTCTCACATTATTCTTCAATTCCAAATACACTGAGACCTTTCCTAGACTTAAATGTCCATGTGGAGCTAAGAAATTAGGAAATTATAAAAAAGAAAACAAAGAAATTCTGCTATTAAGGACAGATGATAAGAACAAACCATCCAGGACTCTTGCCCTGTGCCTTGGCATTACCTCAGTTCCCTCAATCCTTGGAGTGATGTCACTGTTAATTTACAAACAGCCATGTTTCCTAGAAGCCTGAAGCCTAAGGAGATGAGGTAAAATATCTAGGATTGCATAGACAAGAGCACTGCTGAGCTGAGTTCCTCCTGAGCTTCTGATCTTGATCATTGTTATTCTTTGTCTGTAGGTGGGCTGGACCTACAAGTTTCTAGTTAGTATCTTGTGTCAGGCTCTTTTTCTTCCTGAAATAAGTTCCTCAGATCCTCTTCCTTTCAAAATTAAGTTCAATTAGCACCTGCTCTGGTTTACAGTTCTAGCTTGCAAATAAACCTCTGTTCTCTTGCTTCTGTCATGATTCCCATTTTTGTCATTTTATACTCAACATGTATACACACAGTATTATATACATGTATGCAATATGTGCACACCCAATACTATAGTATAGTATTCCCATATTGTATGTGTGAATAAACATATTTGGACCTGTAGGTCAATAAAAATGGAATTTAAATTTTCTTTAACTTATTTTACTATCAATGTTATCCTAAAATAATTTTGTTAGATATTAAATACTTTAATAACTAAACATATGTATTTGTGTTTATTTTAAAGGTCAGTGAAAATGAGAGAATGCATAACTCTGACTTAGAGTTTAGACAGCTCATTTGACTCCAAAGTTATTTCTGAATCTTAATTAGCCTCACCCCTCAGCAATTCAATAGTGGCCTATGGATTATTGAGTGATGAAATAAATATGTTCTCTATAATTCTCTCATTTCAGTAGATGTCATAGATTTACAGTAACTGCCTAATCAGAAGTAACTTCATTAGGGGAAATTCTGTGAACTCCCTTCCGTTGATGTTTCTCTGAGCACTTAATAGTATCAGACTTTCTTTAATTACTTTCTCTGCACCAGAGTATTCACTATATTCTCTGTTATTCTTCTGGGGATTCATGATTGAATAAATCAATTATTAAAAGGGAAACAATCTCCTTTTGTGAGTCACCCAGATGTCTCAACAATCTCATTATTTGATAAATGACTTGTAGAAATATTTAACTCATCCTATTTGACAGATGTCATGCTCAGGGAGAATGATGAACATACTCTCTGATTTGGAAAGGGTTCTGTTTCCAATGGTTTCTCTCTGATTCTGCACTGCCAGGGGAACCAGGTTTTGCAGTTTTGATAGCAGAAAGTTTTTGACTCAAAAATGTTAAATTGTTTGGTCTGGATAGACAGTTGTACAGAAAATATTAGCATACAGACACCAAACCCTCATATGTACATACATTTACATACACTATTGCACATACATGCTTATATGCATCGGATAAATTGTACTTGGCATTTGCCTTATAACCCATTCCCTTCTATTCAAGCTTTTGTTATAACAAGTGTTTGGGGGAAGAGAAACATCAGTACTATCTTCAATTTTCTTCACTAGATGAATTTGTAATCATGGACATAATTTGAAGATTTTAATAAGAAAGGACAGAAGTTTTACAAGTGTTTAAATCATATAGGACAAATAAGGGATTAATCCTGCTTATTAATTTTTTTAAAATTTTCACAAAATAAAAATGAAAAAAGGAATTCTGCATGGGCTTAATAGGCAATGGCTTGGCGGTTTCTTCTGGATTCTTGATTTTCCAATCTTACTCTCATGCTTTGTGTTACCTGAATTTTCAAAAGCCTCTTAAATGCCCACCTCTGCTATTGGCATTGCCAGTATTCTGCAGCTGGTGTCAGCAACTTCTACCTTGACAAGGTCTCTTTTACACCTAGGTCCTGAAGGAAGATCTTTTAGAATAGAAATTACGTCCTGCTAACATTGCTTTTCCGTATTAAACACATTGCTTCGGCCACAGCAGCTATGAAAAAGAAACTACGAAAATGATTTATTAATGACAATAAAAATGGTAATAAGGCAGACTATAGTCTGCTAATTATTTTCCACAAAATATTTTTTCAAATTGAAACTCAGTTTTTTTCCTAAGATGAAGCACATTATATATATAATTACCTTGCTTTTTTTTTTCTCCTCTGGTCCCCACATGATTCAAATAATGGCCAAGTCAAGGTCATGATTTTTAAGTCCAATAAAAGTCACAAATTTTCCAAGAACTATTTCAAGGCAGTGATTCAGAAGATTGTTCAAGTACTGAGGATGTGAGTGCCTCCTGTGGAAATGGACAGAGCATTTCTCTTCTCCACTTTATCATGTTGGCACAAAATTAAGCCAACACATCTTGTATCTTCTTGTGCTTCATAAAGTTCTCCCAAAAGAAAGCATTTGATCCTTACCTGATTACCTTAACAGATTTTAACCTTTCTTTATATTCATTATGAGTTGTATAATATAGAGTTAAGATTTATGAACATAAGAGAAAGAAACAGAAAGTAAATGACCTTCCTGTGGAAGAAGCAGAGGAAACGTCTAGGAAAATAAGAAAGACCCTAATTATGTGATTAGTGTAATTATCTCCCGACAATTTTTATTTATTTATTTATTTTTTTAATGTCCATAATGAGTTACATTATTTAGTGGGCAAACCATGCGTTGTTATCCCGAATTCCCCGCTTCCCCCCTCTCCCGACAATTTTAAAGAAATTTTAAGAGAAGTGTTCTCAATCAAGAATTCAGAAGACAACGAGGAAGTAGAATTTGGAAAACAGGACAACCAAAGAGCTAGGGTTCAGGGTAACTCCAAGGTAAAAGGTAAAAACAGTCATTGGGGGAGGGGTTGATTGGCTAAACCTGTCGGGGGTCTTAGTTAATGAGTTAATAAGCTGTTGAAGAGAAGATACACTTGACAAGTTGAATTTCAGTTTTCTGGAAGCAAAGCCTTAATTTCTGATTTTTTTTTTGTTTAAAGGGGAGTACTTGAAGCAAGGTGACCTAGTTTCCAACAATCCAGTCAATCAAGGAGAGTTGCCATTTTTGAAGAGTGACTCATCGGGAAAAGTGGCCCAGTAGCTGCCTATAGTAGATAGGAAAGAACTGACTGTGTCTGTAAGGACCACAAGTGGTAAATCTAAAAGTAGCTCCAAGATTTCTGTCATCACTACTAGCATTTTCTTCTTCGAAAAATCTCTTGCCCAAATGGGAAGTTGAAAAAACTCAGTCAATTAAAGTATAGAAACATGAATCACATGGGGAATGATTTAGTTTTACATTGGATTCTTGGAGGCGCCTCAATTCACCAGGAAGTGGACCATCACCCAAGGTCATGAACTATCATCAGTGAAACTTCCTAATGGCCATATCACTGCAGGGAAGCATTACCTGAAACTCAGTGCCAAGAATGTTCTGTATGCAAATAAGATATATAGACAAGAATATTCACTTATAGGAAAGCTCTTAGGAAAAAATGATATCAGATAGAATTAGGTCTGTGCTCTTAAGGAAGATACTTTAAGACAAGGCATTGCTTGACCAGTATTTCCTCCATTTCTTTGTTGTTGTTGTTGTTGTTGTTGTTGTTGTTGTGCGTATGTGGTGTACATACTGTATGCATGTATGTCTCCAGATGCCCACACCCTGCACACTTGTTTGCAGAAACCAGAAGAGGACCTGGGGTGCTCTTCTCCACAACTCTTCTGTCTTCTTTCCCCAAGAGTGTCTCACTGAGCACTCAGTCACCATTTTGTTATTAGATTGGCTGACCAATGATGCCCAGTGGTCCTCTTATCTGTGCCTCTCTTTGCACTGGGGTTGCAGACATGCACAGTCATGCCTGGCTTTTCTGTGGGCTGAGAATTGAACTCAAGTCCTAATGTTGATGCAGAAAGCACTCTTACCCACGAGCCATTTCACCAGATCCGCGCTTCACTTCTTTTGAGGAAGAAAAGCATTGTATAGGAGAGTTTGTTAGTGATCAGCTAACGTACAAGGAAACTTGGTCCCCATGTGCTATCACTATCCTGGAAACAATGAAGATACTCTGAAGGGACACTTCTGCTCCTTTAGCTATCAGACTATTGAACAAATGGAATTGTCCACACAGTCTTATGCTGGGGAAAGGAAAAGGCTGAAGCCTGGTGCCGGCACAAGAACTTTCCTCCCAGAAAGAGACTTCACACAGTACCCATGGCTTGTGGGATCATATCACAAGAGGACTGCAGCCAAGACAGTGATAGATCAAAGATGGTGGGACCACACTTGACCCATACTATTGAATTATATATATATCATGTAACCTTTAACGCTAAGCCTCATGCCAGGATCCAGAATATTGATCAGGGAGGGAGTCACTAGATCTATTTGTTCCCTTTCCCAATATGGTCACATTGAAGAAATTTCCCTTTTCTGTTATCTGTATTGATATGTCTCTTTGATTGGCCTACTGAGGATGGGTGGTAGAGCCCAGCTTGTGAGGGATGCTGAAGTGCAGGCTCAGACCCTCACAGCTCGGTGTCACAGTGTCACAGAGAGTCCAGTGTCAATGAAGAGCACAGCTCAATGCCCTACAGAGGTGTAGATTGACACTGATTTCACATTTGCCTGATGGTCCAGTTTCTTTCTCCCTATGGTAATAATTCAACTTTGTATCATTGCTTTTTCATCTTAATGAGATCTAAGTTCTAATAACCTCATTATAGTGATTAAAAGGTCTAGTCATAAGTGTGACATTTGTATGGCTACGTATCTCCTACCTAGTTGGTGTTGGCTCTGACTTGGATGCCTTATTGATGAAGAGGATGGTTGATGTCTTCCATCATTCCTGAACACTTTTTGCCGTCTCAACTGCTGAGTTCCTTCAAGTATAACCAGAGAGAGGTGGATTGTAACAAAGGTTATAGACTTCAGGGAACAGCACTTACCACCACTGGATTTTTGATAGTGGAAAGAGATCAACATAACCTGATTCTGTCACAGTCAGCCTCCCTGTACCTTAACAAAAAATAAAGATTTAACTTGAATTCCTGCCACTAACACCTTGGCATTTCCAAAGTGATTAGTATTTTCCATTCACTAATGAGGTGATTTCTGGCTTGGGACCCCTAGATAGCTTCATTCTGGGAAATGATCACCAGAAAAATCTGTGATTAAAGGTTCCAATATTTTATACCACCCTCATCCCCTCAAGGACTGATTTCAGTGGACAGTGGTTAATGATTTATCTAGGATACCTACTAATGGACTTCTCTAGAACCTCCTACACATGAGATTTGGTGAGCTTCTAGACTGGTAAACATTTGAGGTGGTGAGTAGCAAGAGCCTCAGAGCACACACACACATGCATGTGCGCGCACACACACACATACACACACACGTGCGCGTGTGCGCACACACACCTTGATTTGCTGTTTCTGAGTTATGTCCTTTAGGACAAACATGTCAGTAGGTAAGTTTCCCCATTGGACAAGTCATTCTAGCAAATTAAAGAAGCAGAAGATATGGCTGTTTCAATACCTGAATTTTTGTCTCCTGGGCAGAGAGATGGATAGCTTAGGTACCCTGTTTGTAGGTGACATATGACAGGAGTCATTCTCATGGGACTGAGCCCTTAAGGTGTGGTGCTACATTATAGGCCAAAGCAGGTTTTGCTCAGAGCTTTACTTCCCATAGCACCTTGAACAAGACATACTCTTGGTACACTTCTCTGTTATCTCTATTGTCTGTCCTTTATCTTCCCATCCACTGCTCACTGACTTGCACCTCTGACAGACAGTAACTTCTGTGAGGTGGGGGTATTTGATCTACTTCACAGGGTATCATTTGCAAGTTATGTAAACTAGAACAGGGCTTAGAACATTACTGGCCCAAATATATGCTTGCTGAATGAAGGAATGTGTATATAAACATAGTAAAGTGTGCATTGTGGTATTTGATGATGAATTCCATATAATATTTACATTTTTATGTATTATAAATTTTAAATAGTAAACACAATTGATTATAATAAAATTATATAGATGTGTTAGGTTTCAATAAATTTCATTTAAAATTAAATGCTTTTGTATGCCTTGAGTAAAGAATATTATCGTGCATAATTAATAGACGAAGAGACTGAACTCAGCAGAGCATGATGGCAGATGAGTAGCAGCCTTGCCAGGACTCTCTCCTTAAAGGTTTGATTTTCCGCTGGGATCCAAACCCTGGACCCCAGCCAGCCCTGAACCCAAGCCCACCCTCTCCCCAGATCCTGTACCAGCCCAGACAGGGTTCCCTGGCTGCTTTCTGCTCCTCAGAGGAATGGAGAGCCACCCCTTCCCCACCCCAAGCTCCCGCCATCACCCATTGTTCCTCTCAGCAACTTCCCAAGCCCTTGCCGGCTGAGCACCTCTCCCTCCCGGGGCCCCTTCCCTCCAGTGCACGATCCTTGGGTGCACTTTTCCCCTCGACCCTCCCCCCCACACACACAGGCAGATGTGCTTCTAGGGCAAACTGACCTAGCTAGGTTCTGGAAGCCCACTCGGTACCACAGCTGAGGGCGGGGCCAGGCCTCTGGCAGATACCTGGGAACCACTGCCACTGCTGGGAGGGCAGAGGCCAGTTCAGGCAGGGACCACAAACCACTGCCAGGAGGGCACAGGTGACTTTGGCGGGCACCAGGGACCGTGTGCCACTGAAGGGAGGACATAGGTTGGTCCAGGAATTTGAGAACACGGATTACATGAGCAAAAGGAAGCACTCACCAGGCTCTTGAGTCTGGGCAGCTGGGGCTGGGTTGGCGCATGGAATCAGAACAGGTCCACTAAGTACTGGCCCAAAGAGACTCTAGAGCCTTGAGTCTCTACCCCTACTGGGGGAGATAGCATTCCAGATCTGCTTGCTGCAGTCAGGTGGGAAAACACTGGGCTCTATAGCTTGGGGTGCTGGGGCTATTTCTTCTACAGCATACCAATCGGGGACAGGGGCCTATGAGGTGGCTCTAAGATTAAATATTCACATACAGAGGGATCCAGATGGGTAAAGATCTGAGCCTGTCTGGGGGCGGAACACCCCAACAGGAAAGACCTCTGTTTAAGATCAAACCTGGTTGTCTTCCCACTGGAAGCAAAGTGGGCTGAACAGCACTCCCCAGGGTGCCTGAGTCCCACTCCCCTACCTGGACATGGGCAGAAACCAATGAAAAAACCCACAGAAATCAAAGACTGAACTCCCCAACTCAGAGGCCCTAGTCCCATTATGAAACAGGAAAGTGTCAAGAAAGTGGAGACAACAAAAATACAATCCCAAAGAGAGAATAATATGACTCCTGACCACAACTGCAATGCAAACATAAAGCAGTTAATGGATGATATGGAAACTATGAAAAAAGAGATGAATGAGATGAAGCTCACCAAATCAAGCATAGACTCCAGACTGAATTTAATGGAGAGAAATATGAATGAATTCAGAAACACATTAAGTGAATTGAAGTTGAACCAACTATGGGAGGAGCTAGACAATCAATTGATTCAATTTGATGAGGACTTAAGAAAACTTAAAAATGATTTTCAGGAATCTCTCACAAAAACAAAAATAGACTGGAAATTGGATCACCATAGAAATGGAAACTATAAACAAAATTATAGCAGAAACCAAAAATGAAACAGAGTTGTTAAAAACCTCCCTTGAATCAGTCAGTCCCACAGTTGACAATCTGGAGGACAGACTCTCAGACGTTGAGAACAAGACAGAAGGAATTAAAAAGGATGTCATAGGTTCAATAAATTCAAGAAATCAAGTGAGCAAAATTTGAGGGATCTATGGGATAACATAAAGAGGCCCAATATTAGAATCATGGGGATCCCAGGGAGAAGAAGCCCAGACTAAAGGAATAGGAAATATTTTCAACAGAATTATTCAAGAAAACTTCCCCTATCTAACAAGAGAAAGCCCACTCAAAATTTAAGGGGCCAGAGGACTTCAAACATACAGGACATGAAGAGGAATTCTCCAAGACGCATTTTAATTAATATGCCTAACATAGAAAGCAAAGAGAAAATACTCAAAGCTGCAAGTGAAAAGCAAACCATAAGTTATAAAGGAAAACCCATCAGACTTACCTCAGACTTCTCATTAGATACCATGAAAACTAGAAGGGCTTGGAATAATGTTTCTCAGAGCCTAAAGAAGTATGGCTTTCAACCTAGACTACTGTACCCAGCAAAGCTATTCCTCATAATAGATGGAGAACTGAAAGTGTTCCATGAAGTAAACCAGCTCTATGACTATTTGAACACAAAGCCAAAGTTACAGAAAATTCTACAGGACATAACCCACACAGAAGAAACAAGAAATCTACCTCAGAAGAGTACTAGAGATCAGGCACTACAATCACAGTCAGTTTGCTAATAACAGCAGCACAGACATCAATCTCCATTAACCCTTCAATATGACAGGGCTTAGAGCAAACCACACAGTTATATCTCTGAATATAAATGGACTTAATGCCCGTATAAAAAGACACAGAATTGCAGGGTGGATCAGAAAAATGGACCCTTCCATTTGCTGCCTTCAGGAAATGCACCTTACCTCTAAAGACAGCAATATTCTTAGAGTAAAAGGATGGAAAACAGTTTATCAGGCATGTGGAAGTAAAAAGCAAATGGGTGTGGCTACATTAATCTCTGACAATATAGACTTTACACCAAAATCAATTAAAAAGGATAATGATGGTCACTTCTTACTCATCAAAGGAAGGATCCAACAGGAAGATATCACCATCATTAACATATACGCAGCAAATTTGGGTGCAACACAGTTCATAAAGGAAACCCTACTCAAAAATAAAGCAGAAATATACTCTAACTCCATCACAGTAGGAGACTTAAATACACCTCTATCATCTCTAGACAGATCAACCAAACAGAAGATCAGCAGGGACATAATGGAGCTCAATAACAGCATTGACCAGCTGGGGATAACAGATATTTACAGAACTTTCCACCCCAAAGACACAGAATATACATTCTTCTCAGCAGCGCATAGGACTTTTTCTAAAATTGATCATATCCTAGGTTATAAATCATCCCTAAATAAATTCAGGAAGATTGACGTAGTTCCTTGCATCATATCAGACCATAATGCATTAAAGGTAGAAATTAACAATGAAACAGGATCCAGAAAAATGCACAGATACTGGTGCTTGAATAATTCGCTCCTAAAAAATGATTGGTCATCCAAGAAATAAAACAGGAAATTCAAAATTTCCTAGTAGTAAATGATGATGATAACACATCTTTTCAGAATTTGTGGGACACAATGAAGGCAGTCCTAGGGGGAAGTTCATTGAGCTAAATGCCTTCATATCAAAGACAGAGAGGTCTCAAATCAATCATCTAACCACCCACCTAAGATCATTGGAACAGATGGAAAAAGCTAACCCGAGGAGCCCAAGATGAAAGGAAATAATTAAAATCAGAGCTGAGATTAATGAATTGGAAATCAAGAAAATGATTAAAAAATAGATAAATCAAAGAGTTGGTTCTTTGAAAAAGTTAATAAGATTGACAAACCCCTGGCCAATCTAATCAAACTAACAACTGAGAAAACCCAAATCAACAAAATCAGAAAGGACAATGGGGAGATCACACCAGATCCTGAAGACATTGGAAGTATCATCAGGTCATACTTCCAAAACTTCTACTCCACAAAATTAGAGAACCTGGATGAAATGGATAATTTTTGGACACCTACCAACTACCAAAGCTAAACCCACAGCAGACAAAATCACTAAATAAACCTATCACATCCACAGAGATTGAAGATATAATTAAAAACCTTCCCAAAAGGAAAAGCCCAGGAAGAGATGGTTTCTCAGCTGAATTCTACCAAGCCTTCATCATAGAGCTGAAAGCACTCTTTCTGAAGCTTGTTAGAAGCATAGAAAAAGACGGAAGGCTTCCAAACACCTTCTATGAAGCTACAATTGCCCTAATCCCCAAACCAGGCAAGGATGCAACAACAACAACAAAAAAGAGAACTACAGACCCATATCTCTGATGAACATAGTTGCAAAAATCCTGAACAAAGTTCTAGCAAATCGGATACAACACTACATCAGAAATATTATCCACCCTGACCATGTTGGCTTTATCCCAGAGATGCTGGGATGGTTCAATATACACAAGTTGATAAATGTAATCCACCACATTAATTGGCTCAAACACAAAAACCACATGGTTATCTCAATAGATGTGGAGAAGGCCTTTGACAAAATTCAACACCACTTCATGTTCAAAGCTGTGGAAAGAATAGGCATAGACGGCCTATACCTCAACTTAATAACGACAATTTGCAAAACTCCTAAAGCACAAATCGTTCTCAATGGGGAAGGAATCAAGGAGTTCCCACTCATTTCAGGAACAAGACTGGGGTGTCCACCTCACCACTGTTCTTTAACATACTGCTTGAAGTTCTAGCCCAAGTGATAAGACAGGAGAAGGGCATAAAAGGGATACAAATTGGAAAGGAAGTAATTAAACTATCCATCTTTGCAGATGACATGATCCTTTATATATGAGACCCAAAGAATAGTATCAGTAACCTCTTGAAGGTGATTAATGCCTTCAGCAAGGTGGCAGGATACAAAATTAACACACAAAAATCAGTAGCTTTTCTATATGCAGAAGTCAAGCAGACAGAAAAAGACATCAGAGAGACTGTCCCATTTTCTATAGAAAATCAAATACCTTGGAATATCACTAACCAAGGTTACAAAGGACTTATATAAGGAAAATATTGAAACACTCAAGAAGGAAATAGAGGAGGATATGAGAAGATGGAAAGATATTACATGCTCATGGTTAGGGATAATCAATATAGTAAAAATGGCAATCCTGCCAAAAGCAATTTACAGATTCAATGCCATGCCGATAAAAATCCCAACCTCTTTCTTCACAGACATAGAAAAAATAATCTCTAAATTTATTTGGAAGGCAAAAGACCTCAGATAGCCAAAACTATTCTAAGTAAAAAATCCTACTCAGGAGGTACCACCATGCCTGACTTCAAAACATACTACAAAGCCATAGTAACTAAAACAGCATGGTACTGGCATAAAAACAGGAAGACAGATCAATGGAACAGAATTGAAGACCCAGCTTTAAATGGAAGTAACTTCAGTTATTTGGTCTTTGACAAGGGGGCCAAGAATGTATGCTGGGCCAAAGATAGCATCTTCAACAAATGGTGCTGAACGAATTGGATAAACACGTGTAAAAAAATGAAAATACACCCACTCCTTTCACCATGCACAAAAATCAACTCCAAATGGATCAGAGACCTCAATATCAATCCTGTAACCCTGAACACCCTGGAAGAAAAAATAGGAGTAACTCTACGTGAAATAGGAGTAGGGAAAAATTTCCTGAGCAAATCTCTAGCAGTCCAAGAAATGCAACAATCACTTAACCAATGGGACCTGATCAGGATCAAAAGCTTCTGTACAGACAAACAAACCATACTCAGAGCCAATAGACCCCCATAAAACTGGGAGATGATCTTTACCAGCTATGACTCAGACAAAGGCCTAATCTCCAGATTTTACAGAGAACTAAAAAAAAAATACATAATAAAATCTCAAACAGCCCCCTCACAAAATGGGGCACTGCTCTCAACAGAGAATTCACAAAGGAGGAAACACAAATGGCCTTATCCCATCTAAGAAAGTGCTCAGCATCCATAAGCATCAGGGAAATGCAAATCAAAACCACAATGATATACCATCTTACCCCAGTCAGAATGGCAATCATAAAGAAAACCAACAACAATCATTGCTAGTGAGGATGCGGGAAAAAGGAACCCTCATTCACTGCTGGCGGGATTGCAAACTTGTTCAACGCTATGGAAAGCAGTGTGGAGACACCTAGACAGAAAGGACATAGAACTACCAATGGACCCAGCTATCCCTCTACTAGGCATTTATCCACAAGGTGTCATATCTAGATGCAGAAACTTTTGTACAACTTATAGCAGCTCAATTCATAATAGCCAAGAATTGGAATCAACTCAAATGCCCATCCATGGAGGAATGGACAGCGAAACTGTGGTATATTTACACGATGGAATTCTACCCAGCTGAAATGAAAAACAACATATGAAAATTTAGGAAAAAAAATGGTCTGATGTTAGACAGATCTTACTAAGTGAACACTCAAAAGAACAGAGAATTGAAAGCTGCATATTCTCCCTCATATGAGGTCGTTAACTAGGATAACCATAAACTCTATGCAGACTAGTAGAAAGAAGTGAGAGTTTATGAATGACAGGTAAGGGATGGGGGGAGGGCAATGGCTTAAGCATGAGGCTAAACCAAATTAGGTTCAAAAACATAAAATCCTCATGAGCATACTGTAACCTATTGAGCAATTAGTGAGCGTTGGCTGGCAAGAGGGGCCATGAGTAGTAGGGGGAGAGAGTCTATGCCTGTGAATAGTTGATCAGTCTGACAATCCCTGGTCCCTGTCACTGGTTTTTTCCCTCACTGAGTTGTTGAGCAAAGTGACCCATGAGGTTCCAAAAACAAGACAGAATTCTGTCAAAACCCTTGAGTGCCCCCCACCTGGCCTGAGGCAAAACCCTGTTACTGAAGAAACCAAAGAATACTATCAATCAGCATCAAGAGACCCTTCAAGGTCCGGAATATTAACCAGCCCCCAGATGGTAATTAGTGTAGTGCTGGAAGGCACTGCACAAGCTGCCAGGGGAAGCTGATCAACAACAGCTAGAGTAAACAGAGACCACTGGCATGAAACACAGTCTGCGGCCATTAATAGGTCCAGAATTGTGTATATTTCTTAACCTAGACTGATCTCAATCTCCGATGGAGAATGTGTTTGTATTTTTCAGGATGCAGCGAGAGGTCTGTGGCCCATCTAATCCTACCATCCGACCATAGACAAATAGCTAAGATCCTGGCTAGAGATGAGCCACCACAGCCATATCATGGAGGATCCATATGTAATCCTGCAGAGTATGACCGGTCGAAAAAGGGACCCACAGTTACAGCCATTCAATCAACACAGGATAAGCCAGGGTGACAGAAAACAACAATTTTCAACACAAAGACCCCTAAGCTCACAACAACAAAGCAGCCTTAATACTCACTCACCACAACTTAGGGAACTGAGCGGAAGAGGGGGCAGAAGGATTGTGAGAGCCGTGGTGGGGGAGACGATCCAGAGGCATGGCACCCTTCAGTAACAACACACTTGGGCTAGGAGAACCAGGCTGAGTACATGGTCCCCTGCCACAAGGACTGATCCAGACGCCCATGGAGGAGGATATCCAGCTGATTAGGGATGGGGAGGGGGGGCATTGGGGAATTTGGGATAACAACTCATTGTTTGCCCACTAAATAATGTAACTCATTATGGAAAATAAATTTATATTTAAAAAAAAAGAGACTGAACTCTGACCTTACTGTTTCAACCTTAGAATTAGGCATCTCTCACTTTTTCCCAAGAGTCCTAGAGCTGGCATGAATTTGACCATGTCCCACCTGAGAGGGGTCTGTGTCCCCTCTTCTCCTCTCAGAGCTGTGTTGGCCTCAGTGCTGCATGGCTCTGGCCTCCTTGTAGTGTGTCAACAATACAGGCTCATGGAAGGAAGTCCAAACCAACCTTGAGCCCAGAGGGAAAAGGATGTAACAGTCAAGAAATCTTGTCAATACCTCATCTGCATTGTTAAATTCACTGTATGAAAAGAACATACAACTCCACAAAGAGAGCATATGCATTGATAAGTGTGTCATTTATAAATGTGTTAAATGTAATATGGAGATGGACAATGTACTTGATTAAGAAATTAGAACTTCTGTGTCATGGTATCATTTCTCAAGACCCTAATTTATACAAAGACAGTGAGTCAGTCATAGGAAGTTATCTTCTTCAAGTCTGCACAGTGCCAGAAAGCAACAGAACTGGTATTCAAGCTCACCTCTTTCTAGGGCCCCTGCTCTTAGCTACCACATTGTGCTTCATATGACACCAGCTCATTTTCAACCCAATGGTGAGACGATAGGACAAAGAAAATAAAGTAACAAATAGAAATCAAAACAAAAGAAGCCATTAGTTCAGACTTAAGAAAGGCAAAGGATTGGTGGGGGGACCCATTCATGGCATCTTTTATCCAGAAAATATCCTAAATCATAGGCCAGACCTTGTGCTCTGGGACACACCCTTACTGTGCACCATCGAAGTTGATGGGCACTGCATGCTGCTCATGGTGTGTGTGTGTGTGTGTGTGTGTGTGTGTGTGTGTGTGTGTGTGTGTGTGTGTGTGTGTGCACACGAAGGGTTGCTGAATGATTGGCAGAAACCTCATCTCCTCACTTGATAAGCCACTAGCTAGCAAAGGTGCCTCTGCTGATGGCTGCAGGTGACATGAGGAGTGGGTTTGTGGTGGTACCCACACTGAGGTCGGGAATTAAGGCCTCCTGAGTTTGCAACAGTGATTTTTACAACTAGAAATTCATATATTACAAAAGACTTTCCTGTGGATTATATCATTCTAATGTCTGAAAAATTGATTCATTTGCCCATAATTTTATTAAAAAAAACTATTTTGCTTTGGCCAAATGTAATGTATGTCTATGATTTTCAAAGTTAAGTGGTACTATTGAACTTATAATGAAAACCGAGTGTCCTTGCCAAATTACACCTCTTTCCAGTTTCTAGTAGTGTAGGAGCAATCAGTTTTAACTTATTTTTAGGTGTTTCTTTTGGCACATGCCCTGATATATCTAAGTAATATGCTTATGTTATGATTTCTTGATTTTCTCCACTTAACACATTATCCATTGTGTCTTTTAGAGAGAAGACATGGCTTTATTATTGAACCTTTCCTCTGCCCTGCGTGTTCTCATGCTCAAGCCCTCTCCCCAACCTGCCCACACAACCTTTTATGCCTTTTGGTTTTATCAACATCTTTGCTTTAAAGATGTGAATTTTGAATGTAGTATAGAGTGTGATAATAAATTTTGTCACCATGTATAATGTCTACTTTCTTTTTAAAAAATATATTTTATATATATATATATGTGTATATATATATATATATATAATTTATTTGTGTGTCTGGGGTTGTGGGTCCCTTTGCTTCTAACTCCCACTTTCTGATGGGACCTGTTCCATGGCAAACCATTCTTTAGTAGCTTCCTAAGGCCTGCAGGAGACATTGTTTGCCAGATTATTATTACTTCTCAAATTAGGCATTGTTGTTATTGAGACATAGTTCTTTGATGTAGATTCTGTTCCAAGCGTTGTAGGATATTTATCGTCAGGACTAGACACTTCTTGCTAGTAGCACCTTTGGTTGAGGCAAACAAAACTATTTCTAGACATTGATAAATGTCTCCCTCGAGCAAGGCCAGCTCTGATTGAGAACCACACCAGGCTGGGTAACTAGGTTGACTGGTAGGTCCAACAGGGTGTCTTGTTCCTGGCAGAGTACCCCATTCTTAGTTTATAGTTAACAGCACTCAAGGTAACAGTCCTGTGACAATGTGGTATTAGTAGGATAATCAGATCCTAAGGTCAAATGCGCTGAAGGGTGTGTCAGGCAATGGGAGAACCTTCACTGTTTGTTCAGAACTGAGGAATGTTCTTGCTCATTCTACTGTCACAATGAGTCTATAGGTCTGTTGGGTCTGGGGTCGAGCAAATGATGAGGCAGGAACCAAATGAGCTCAGAAGCAGGATATCTTATTGCCAAAGCTAATCAATTGGGGACAGAGCCAGACTCTGGAGCGGGGACTGTGTCCTGAAGGGTTGCCTCACAGGCCTTTTAAAGAAAAAAACCACAAACAGGTGCTGGACAGTGGCCCGATGGAGGAGTTGGGGTAACCTTTAAGTGGATGGGTCAGATCCAGGTGAGGAGATGTTACGGGGTCCACTCTTAGGAACTAGTGGTCTCAAAATCAGGATGTTGGCAAATTTAGCTGTGGTGACCTTTAACAGGATTGGTTGGACCTAGGGGTGGGTTATGGTAGTAGGAACTTGTGGTTATAGAGGCAGGCTAGAATGACAATACTAAGGTTATTCTGACATGGTTTCTTGGGAAACCAGGAGCTGATTGGTCAAGTTGGGGGCCCAGGACAGTTGGTGTTTTTGTTTTTTTTTTTTTTCCTGGAACAATGGGGTTACAGAGAAGTCACAACAAAACGGAGGACCAAGTAGACAAAATGGAGGTCCTCTGGTCAACTTTAGCCCTTCAAGGTCCTTTTTTTTTTTTTTTTTGGTAGGGTCTTGCTCTAGTCCAGGCTGACCTGTAATTCGTTATGTAGTCTCAGGGTGGCCTTGAACTCATGGCGATCCTCCTACCTCTGCCTCCCAAGTGCTGGGATTAAAGGCATGCGCCACCATGCCCGTCTGGTCCTTTGTTAATTGCAAGGAAGCAAAGGAAACACCGTCTGTACCATATCCTACTAGTCTGAAAATATTTTCATTTTACTTTTACACATTAGGTTAAGAGCTTTCCATTAAAAACCAATTTTCTGACATAAATTTCTTTATCTCCATTTAATAGATGCAGCACTGTAATATTCATACTAAGCTCATAAATAGTAAAAGTGAGATTGAAACAACTGTCTGAATTTTAATCTGGAACATGATGTGTGTTTATTGCACGTCTTTCATTTTCCTCTTGGGTCCACAGATCACTGCATTTGCCAGCTTCCTTCTTGTAGACCTGGCTCTGGATTGAATTTTGGCAAACAGAATGAAGAACTGACATATCCAAATTCCAGGTTTGGTCCATAACAACCCAAGTATAATCATTCTATTTATCTCTCATGGCTAACCTTGTTACTCATAAGTTAAATGTCGGCACCATAAAATGGAAAGAGTTTGAGTTTGTGGATGATGTTATGGAGCAGAATTTTACTCCAAAATTTTTGGTCAGGAATGATTAAATAATGAATGTTTATAATGACAAACCAATGATTTGTGAGGATCAGTCATTTTACCAGCCAATTTCATTTCTCCTGATTAGTGAGGAGGAAGACTGGAGGCAGAAAGCTGCCACAACAGACACTTGAAAGGTGGCTTTGATTGGGTGGCTAGACAGGAAGTGGCAAAAGAAAACCCAGAAACACAGTCACCCTGGAAAGGTGAGGGTCCATTATAACTTACCAGTTGTAAGACATTTGCCAAAGCTGTTTTGTAGAATCACTTAGAAGACAATGTGTCTCCCCTGCCAGCAGTCTTGGGAAAAGTAGATGGGGAAACAAAGATTTTTGGAGTGTAAAATTATAAGAAATGAAAATTTTTCCAGCAAGAATTGAAAGAGCACAAGAAGAATCTAGAAATATAAAGCCTGGGAGGATTGAAAAAACCAATTGCTTCTACACTGCAGAGAGTAGAAAACCCAACAGAGAACTATCAGCCTTGGGGCAAAGACCAGGTTAAGAGTGGAGTAGGTTTGACTTGAGAGTCTCAATGTAGAAGCTGTGTTATTAAAAGAGAAGTAGACTGACAGGACAAACAGGGACAGCGCTGCGTTTAGAAAAAAAATCAGTTTTGTTAACACCTAAAGCTGATCAGAAACAGTTTGAAAGTCTTCGGAGGTTTCAAAAAAATTATACTTCTCAAAATCTTCACATGAATTTTTACCAGTCTTTATTTTAATTATGCAACAACGTTTTAAAATTAATATCTTTAATATGAATAAGTATATACATTGTATGAGAAAACTGTGAATGTGTCCCCGTTTCTCTCCTCTCTGTCCCCTACCCACTGGGGTTCTTCCTTGATGCGCATACTGGATCTGTCCATAGGTTAGGGGTTATGAACTGAACCCGAGGTAGCTACTTTTTCTTCCCCCTTTGTGCATTGTTGCTGAGGGGGACAGTGTCTCTGGCTCTTCTCCCCCTCCATGGCTCTTATAATCTTTCCACCCCCTACTCCCATCAGTTCCCTGAGTCATGGTGGGTGAGTTTTAAGTCTGCTTTATTGTTGAGATCTTAAGTATCTCTGGATCTTTGCCCTGGGTTGTGTTGGGTATCTTTGGTGTTTGTCTCCATTGACCTTTCATGGGTTATCACACTTGCTGTGGTGATTGGTCTCCTGTTTGTCTCGTCACTTTCTCATAGGCAACTTTTGCGACACCTTGTTCTATTCGGAAAAGGATAACATACTTCATGGGTGTCATATACTCCAGTCTTTCCCTGCTGTCACCAATTCATACAACGAATAAGTTACAATGAGTTGGAATGTATCGGCTCACAGTTCTGAACCCTGGGAAGTGCAAGATCAATCAGGAGATGCCATGTACAAAGAGCTTTTTCTTTAACTTCAGTTAAGAGAAGAGGAGGGTGAGAGAGAAGAGGGGTCTGCCCTCCTTTCCATAATGGCACCGGTCCATGCAGAACAGCCATTAGGTTCTAGGGTCCACATCTTATTAGTGTCAAGAGTAGCAATTAAATTGCAACATGGATTTTGGAGGAGAAACACTCAAAAATCATGACATTCATTTAAAGTGTGAGCCAAGGAGGACACAGCAAAAGTAGGAACCCAGGAAGGCAGCACTACTGAGAGAAGCAGAGTAACTTAGTCCCCACATGTGCCAGCTCACCTTCACTGTGACAAAATACCTGAGACAGTCAAACTAAAAACAAGATGTTTGGGGAGCTCATGGCTTCAGAAACTTATGTCCATGTTTGGCTCAGTCACTTTCAGTCATCATGGCAGCGGAAGGATGTGTCACCTTGTGGTCGCCTCTCCTGTCCACAAAGCTTCCGACATTGATCTCAGCCTACTGAGTGCCTCATTCCTCACCATGGTGCCCCTTTAGAATATTACTTTTGTTTTATAGCTTAAGAAGAGAGGAAGTGACTCACTCCCTTGCAAGTCAGTGGCTTATGTCCTTGGAAGTTGAGTAATCATCTGGAAACAAGCATATTGATTGATAGAATGGATGAGTGACACTTCTGACAACCTTTCCAGACTTGTAAAGTTCTCTCAGAGACAGAATATTCAGGTATTGGAACTGGATTGGCAGGAACAAAACTTGTTAGCATCCATGGTGACATCCATATGGCATTTTGCTTCCTATCCCTGTAGCTTTTGGGTTTTACTTCTTTAAGAAGGAAGTATTGGCTCATTTTACAGTGAGACTTACATTGACTAGAAAATATCAGCCAGTCTTGGAACTCTTTGTACCTTATCTCGCAATTAAGAAAGGGAGTCCCGTTATCACCTGGGTGGCCGAGCCTGCTTATTAAGGATAAATACATTGCTGCTCTGCAGTGAGGAGAGGCAGGGTGGAATCAGAGAGTCTTGTTGGTCTCCTCCAGGTACTTCAATGCCTTGAGGCTAAAGCTGATGCAAGTCTGAAGTAAACTGAATATAATCAGGACCACTACTGTTCCAGACCCAAGAAGGCTTGCTTTTCAAGTACTATAGGCTGAGGTTTTGTTTGAGGACATACGAATGTGAACAGACGTTTTATAGATTTAAGGCTGTGCGTTTTTGATACAATTTTATATAAATACTTTGCAAATTATTTTTGTATTCCTCTTTATACTGGAGGTACTTGGTGTAGATCTCTTAATTTATTATTTAAATTATAGAAGGGGACTGTAACGGAGCTACAAGAAGAATGAATCTCCTCCAGAGATGGACTCAGTTGCTTACAGGACTTTGGAGTTCCTGTGTGTGTGTGTGTGTGTTCACATTTGTGGGGGTGTGGGAGTATGTGCAAGTGTGTGCACCTGTAGGCCAGAGAACAGCCTCAAGTATTGCTCCTGTTAGGTGCCAAATAAGCTAGAGTGGGTGGTCAAGAACCCTGGAGAGCTACCCATCTCCATATTTAGCTTGTAAGCCATCACAGGGGAACAAGCATTTTACTGAGGAATTCATCTCCTGGTGCCATGTTTCTTCTCATCAGAGAGGATAGACGTGTACTTGTATGAGAAGAAGATGCTGTTGTCTTGTTCTGGAATTAAGGCATCATTGGACCAGGTTTCTGCGTGAATACTGCCTATCCAAATGGGAGCGTAATCCCATTGGCTGCCCCGCCACTTGGCCCCTCCCTGGATGTAGCATCAGGTTTAGAGAACAGATCTGGCTTTTGACTGGTGCTCACTGAACAGTTGGAAGATGAAAGCCATTGTATGTTGGCAGCAACTCCTGGTCGAGGCATCCACAGACAGCAGACACAGTATATGCTCTGGAGGGTCCCGTAAGCCACAAAGCACCTGGCTCTGTCCTGTGGGCTGAGGAGTCTCTCCATGCTAGCTTCTTGGTTTTTTACTCTTCCTAAGTTCCTAAAAATCAGTATATCTCTCATTTTTTTCTTTTTAGTCCTTGCAAAAGTTTATAATCATTTAATGTATACTACTATTTCTCAACTTAAAATAGTCAACATGACCATAACTTCCTGTCTCTTGTCTAACTGATTAGAAACATGTTTTCCCTTTTTTTCTTCTCTTCTCCGAAGTTTACTTGCCATTGTATTTGCTCCTATTTTATAACTGTTTGGATCTCAGCATAAGCTCTTCTGAGAGTCCTGACTTGACTCTAGGGGTTTAGCACACTGACCATGAAATGAGCAGCTCAGTTTACAACCGAACTGCATATACAGGGTCGTTCAGTGACCCCACCGATTGGTTATCTTTCTGTATTTGAATGACTGTAAAAGGATGATTGTTACAACCTACTTCAGAACTTGGCTTCAGGTCTGTAATATGTTGTGTAGTGACTCTCAACAAAAGATGTTATCTACATGGAGCCTCTGAATGTGACGTTAATTGGAGAAGGAGGCATAAATATAACAATAATTTTGAGATAAAATGATTCTGGTTTTGGTTGTGCTATAACTCTAATGAGTGTCTTTACAAAGAGCAATTTTGTTTGCATTATAAGTACTATATGAGTGTTAGTTATCTTCTGTAACAACAGCCCCACTTGTCATGACTGCCAGTGTCATGACTTTGCTTCACAGTGCCTATCACTTTGCTGAGGTGTTTCCTTATTTCTTGTCTGCCTTCCATGATAGAAGAATCCTTGTCTTTTTTATGGCTTATGGTTTTATTGTGTCAGTTTAGACACAAAGTGTCCCCTCTAATGGTGATTGAAAACCTGGTCTCCAGCTCATGGATCAGTCACTGAGAAGTACCTGGATAATGAGGTCTCTGACCTAATTATCAGATGAATTCTCCATAGATTCATAAGATGGTTATATTATTGGGAGGTGCTAGAAACCAGGAGGTAGAGGCTGATTGGAGAAATTGGAGGCACGGAGGGAATGCCTTTGAAGAGTGTTCCTTGTCTTCGTCTTCTGGTGACATCTTTTAGCTCTCTCTGCTTCTTGACTCTGGTAGGTACTAAGGTTGGCTCTGCCACAGGATTCCTCCCATAATGCTTTGCCTCAGGCTCACAGTGATGGGCCCAGATGACCATGAATTGAAGCCCCTAAAACTGTGAGTCAAAATAAACCTTCCCTTCTTCACGTTGTTCTTCTCAAGTATTTTGTTAGTGCAAAAAGGTTACTAAAACATGTCCCCAGTTTCTAAAGCATGGTATTATTAAACTGTCATGATCGTATGAAAAAATATATCAAAAGTAAATGCTAATCTACACAGTTAAATGAGATTTAAAATGGAAGCTTATGATGGAATAGCTCAGAAGGCTTCATGTAAAATGAGTAGTATTTAAGAAAGAAGTGAAGGTCTATATGGGAAGTATATATTGAAGAAAAGAGAAAGCCTGCCTCCTCTCCATATTCCCAATGGATAACATTGTTTCTAGTCTTCATTATCTTCTGAAAGCAACAAATAATGAGTGAGCAAAAATTGTTGAAGAAAGTCAAGCAACAATGGTTTATTGAAATCAAAAGGAAAAGGAAAGCTGCCTTTGACTGAGAGAGGAAAAATGGGTGGCTGGCTAATATCCTAGAAGGAAGTTTTTATGCACTGAGAATGAGGTTGATTATTCTATGCATATATGTAAATTGGGAATCCAGTAGGGGTGAGCTTTATTGGTTAAGTTTAAATGTATATAGGAATATTGATTAGACATAGCACAAGCTCAGAGGAGCTCACTGGTGGGGAAAGGGGGTCTTCCTAGAAGAAGGTAGAACCAGGAAATAAAGAGAATTAAGGGCTGCCCTTGATAACCATCCTTATGAGTCAGGTTCAGACTGGAGCTACCTTTTAGCCTCGCCAGGGCAGAGTGACATTTATGTTCTTTTGGATTTGTATTTCTAACTAGCTACCTGCAGAAGAAATACTAAAAGAAATGCTAAAACCTGGCTGCTAATCTCTATTGATATGAATGTGTGAAACATAATATATATATATATATATATATATATATATATATATATATATATATATATATATATATATATATTTAAATATATTTTGATTGAACTGTATTCAGGAAGAGGGACAATCCTGGACTTGAACAATCTGGGCCCCACAGAGACCTGATCTCCAGGGAGTCGTGCATCTGTAAGCCAGGAACACACATTCTACTCCCACTTGTTTTAGGAGTAAAAGTCGGATTGAAAGTCCCTTTTTGATCTTATCCTCTTCTGGAACTGACTGACTACTGATTCCATTTTGTCTTAACAGAACTCCAGTTCTTCTGGAGAAATGTCCCCTCCCCCAATTTTATATAAAAAAATTGCCCAATAAATTGCCCATTTCATGCTTGCAATGAAGATAAAGAATTTTTTTTTGTATTTCTACTTTCTGCTTTTGAAGCTAATGTTACTTCATTGGTTTGCTTATACCCCCTTCCTCACCACCCCAAAATCTGAATGGATCCCTCCTAAGTATGTTAGGCTGTTTCTCCCCTCCCTTCCCCTCCC